>CM060256.1:23531047-23788547 GCA_030684275.1 Acipenser oxyrinchus oxyrinchus | reverse complement strand
CATTAATAACAGGAACAGAAAAGTTGTGCATGACAACGACTATTCATTGTCCAGTGTTCTGCAATGAATCTTACATCGTTCATTTCCTATTAGCACTATTGAGTATACTGTTGGTAGCATGCACCTGCCATTCCTAATGAGATCCTAATAAGCTCTGCTGATTTAGCAACACTTCAACACCAAGTCAATAGAATGGAAGACAAAAAGAAAAGCAGTGGCATATTGAAATTACCAACAACAGAAGAAACCAGTTTTTTTTTTTTTTTTTTTTTTTTTTTATTATTAGTTTAATTGGAGATTGCTCTTTACCGCTGTTTTGCTTATGAGCTGTTTTTGGTCTATATTATATAGTTAGAAATGTTTAACTATAATACAGTAGTATAAAATAGCGAATGAAAAACGTTATTATACCATGTCGTCTAAACAATATTATAGAACTTGAATTACATGAAAACAAACCTGTAACACATCTTCAGGTACTTTTACTTAAACTGCGATTCTAAACGATTTTATAAAACCTACAAAATATACTGCTAAGAAACCCAGTATCTTCGCTGCGATTGATTCTTTTTGTATAGTTCTGGGGCGTTACTCCAAATTAAACATATCTCAGCATTTAGGAAAACAAAATTTAATTTATATAGGTAGTTAGTTCCGATATTAAATAAATCCTTTCAATATAGTTGTCATGACAGGAACTCTTTACATTTAAAATGTAATTACCTTGTTAGTCAGTCTATTGTTTAAATGAATAATAAACCATATTTCATGTATTTAAATTAATTCATATTTATTCATTTGGCCCAATATTTCAAACGGGGAATACTATTATTTTCAAGAACATGAACAATTCATTAATGCCCATGAACGATATTTGTATTCGAGGAAAATAAATGATGCTTGGTTAATAAAACAGTTGCAATACACATAAAATATGAACATGTCAAATTTCTAAGCACACACACATATATATACTTTTTTTTTATCGAAATCATTCATCTTTGCACAATAGGTATTGAAAGTAGTGCTGTTTGTTCTCCAGTTCTTATTTCTTTTTTTCATTCACACATGTTGAAATGGCAAAATAATTAACAGTGGTGTTCCCACTTTTCCCAATTAAAATTAAAAAAAAATGTCTTTAAAAAACTTCTTTGAAGGATTTGATTTTCAGTATTAGGGGAAATAGTTCAGCATAACTGCTCTTATCTTTACTCAGTGTTTAGTTGAAAACAGTAATACTTAAGGTATGCACTTGCAGCCTTTTTAAACTTATTTACAGCCTATGCTAAGATCTCTTCAAATAAAGTATTTCTGTCCAGTAAATTAAGGCATCCTTACAGAATATAGACCAAATTTGACCTCATCAACCCTACTGTACACATGAGAGAATGTAATTCAGGTCTGATAAAGGACAGCCATGTGTTGCCAGCACCAGTTTTGCTGAGTCTCTTGCAATGGAAAGTGCTGCTGCTGTCCATGGTCAAAGTAGTTCAGCTCTAATCCTCCTTTCTCCTTCTCTCCTGGAGCGCCATTCATATTCTAATCACAGCTTTTCCTTCCCCAAAAAATAGCCACTTTATCACAGCCTTCACAGCCTCTGGCTTTGCACTTTTACTTCCCTTTTGTAGCCCACACAGTTTTTCAGGCACTTTGCAATCCAGTTTCTTTTTAAAAAGTGTACTTTTGCCTTATCATAAAAAACAGGAAAGTCTGCATTTTTGCTGTTATTTTTTAAGATAATATAACACACGATTACATGGATGAAGGAAGTGATTCAACTTCGTCAATAAAAAGAAACATGGCACCAACAAGTAACAACTTATTGAACATTTCTGTATTTCCATACTCAAGTTATACTTTTACTAATAAGCCTGTCTGTCATAGACAATAACACGTATTCTCTTAAGTTAGTGGGCAGATCCATGCAGTGTTTAAGAGATAGTAATTATATCAACTGAAAGTAAGCAAACCCAACACCTTTCATTAACAGTAATGTTAGTGGTGTCAGGGGTATGTGGAACTTTAAAAAAAGAAGAAAAACTATTGTAATGCTTTAATGGAAGAGGGGAGGCTAAAGTGCTGGGATTGCGTAGATCTAAGCCCCTCTTTTCTGGGCAGGGAGCTTTTCTTATTCAAAATAGCATCACAATGGACTTCACAGTGAGTCTTGCCACATCCCCATCTGACTAGCAGCCATTCATCAGACTGCCTGGCCTATCAATGACATTTCTCCCATCAGGGCTGGTATAAAATGATGCTTTTTCCCATGAAACATCAGCAAACATTTTGACGGGTCTGGCTTTTCCCCTGCTGGATTACTGGTCCCCTAGTCTCAGATCACTAGAGCATTACTTTTTTTGGAGCTTGTACACTGTTGATGGGAAGAGCATGCATTGTGGGTTATTGGAGGAACCTGACATGGATTCCACAGGTTTGTCCAAAATTCATCCATTACATTAAAAAGTTGCTTGGTTGTAAAAAAATAAATAAATAAATAAAGATCAGTGAAAGTCAAATGTTGCTACCTTACATTGTGTCAATTGTTATTTGTGTTACCGTTAAGAATTAAGGTAACCGGTTGTTGCTAGAAGTTGCTTATATATAGTCAAGTTAAAAACGAGGATATCAAGTGAATCTTGAGAGCTGCACAAAAGAGACATTCTTTGGTTTTTCCAAAAAATAGTTAATGTTTCAAGAAGTCTAGTTCTAACTATTCTTGCAGAAATTAACCTAAATAAGGAAGCGGGGTGAAGAGAATGTGTGTAAAATCACTTTCACGCATTGAACAGCAAATAGAAAACAATGCACATGGCTACTGCATTAAGAATTTAGGAAAGTTTTTGTTCAAATAAATTGTGAAAGAGTTTCTTTGTGTTGCACCTGCTGGTAAACAACCCTGCTGCAGTTTTCTTCTGAAATCCGAACTAGAAATATTTGCACATTATCATCATTAACGTTTGTAATCTCAAAAGGTACCGTAGCAAATAAGCCTATTTCATATTAATTACATATCAAAGCCTACAGTGTATTATTATTATTATTATTATTATTATTATTATTATTATTATTATTATTATTATTATTATTATTATTATTTAATAACACTTATACCACCCTAGATAGTAACTTGTTACATAAAAAATACAGTTGTTTTTGCATCTTGAAAATCTTTATAGATTAAAGCATAAACGGATTAAAGTACAAGTAAGTACTTTTTTGATAGACATTTAAATCTTCTTGATTAAAGACGTTTATGAAAAATAATGCTACTTTATGAGAAATAATCAACAAGGGAATGTCGTTTAAAAAAAAAAAATCTTGCAAGACATTCACCATTTATTTCACTTCAAGATTGCTAGATAGAACTTAATCCAATTACCTTGGTCCTCTAAATTAACTGTGAATATCCCATGATCATTACATATGTTTATTTATTTTGTTTATTTATTTTACACATGAACATGTTTGACCAATGTGCACCAGTACGTGAAACAAATACATTTAAAAAAAATCATACAGAACAAAACAAAACAAAACGAATTTGTATGTTTTTGATTCTGTTGGTTCAGCGTCGTTTAAAAGTAATCTGCAGTCCAATATATATATATATATATATATATATATATATATATATATATATATATATATATATATATATATATATATATATATATATATTAGAAATAAAACGTTTTTTAAGTAAGTTAAAGTAAATACATAGCCTACTTGGAAAATATATAAAACGCAAATAAAGCGCAGTGATATTATTTTCTAAAATCCATAGAAAACTTTTTTTTTTTAACTGCTAAACTTATTTTTCTTATATTTCACAAATATTGTCCACCTGGCACAACACAATCTCGTATTAAATTTGTTAAATCGGAATGTTTATTACTGTATTTCGAGGCATTAAATATATCTTGGCATATTTATTTTAATGTAGATGAAAAACATCAATCACTTCCCGGACGGGAAGGCATTTTTATCAATTTGAGTCCATATTCATATTTACATTACCAATTAAGAGGTATTTACTTCTGTGCATATATAATGTATTATTATTATTATTATTATTATTATTATTATTATTATTATTATTATTATTATTATTATTATTATTATTATTATTGTTGTTGTTGTTGTTGTTGTTGTTGTTCTATAATTGTCTAGTGTAATACTAGCCTAATAATGTTATGTTGAATATTATTATTCAAAGACATTTGAAAAAAATAAGTTTTTTTTCTTTAAGATTTACCTTTTCTTAGAAAACGCACGTTTTATTTCCACTGCTATTAGTTAAACGGTACAATTGAATTATTATTGTTTTGGGGTTTTTTTTTGCATATAAATAAAAACACAATATAGGCTTATTTGTTTCAAAGAACACGGTCTGCATTTATAGTGTGTCATACTTGTTGTAGCCTTTAACCAAGTTACACCTGTAGTTCTTGTTAATTTGTCTTCGTTTTGCAGATGCTTTGCATTAAATTATTTAACAGTGTAACTTAAGCTCTTGGGGTTAAAATGATAATAATGACATACTGGACTTTGATTTTCCATTTTGCTAATCTCTCTTCATTCATTAAATGCGCAGTTTATAGGCGTAATACCATTATTTACTGGCAGTGAATAAATCCCAAAGGGAATAATTCGAACTATAAATTTGCTGGCCTATACCCCCCACCATCACCAACACTAGATATGCCATTCAATGCTCATGAAGGCATTTTCAAGACAAGTTTAGACTGTTAGTCAATAAAAGTGTACCAGAAATTTGTCACGAACGTTCTTTCCTTTCTGATGCAAGAAGAACATGTTGCCATGACAACTGCACTCGGTGACAACGGCTGCTATAGTGACAGTTGCTATGGCCCGTGCGGGAAACAAGGTCCAGTACAAGAGTAAGAAAGAATATTACGAGTTTGCAATTCTACCACCAGAAAGGACACTAGTTGTGCTTTTTATTAAAATACATTAGAAATCAATAAAAAGAAGTGGTGTGCTGAAGTTGGTCATGCAAGGGTAAGAACTCCATTGAGCATGTGTGTGAGTGCTTTAGTCTCAACAAACAATAGAAGATCCCCGCAGTTTTAGATGACAACATCTTAAATAGAAACTCAGCCGAACAAAGCCCAGGCCATCAATTATTGTTTAACTGCTGTTGCAAAATTATTATTATTATTATTATTATTATTATTATTATTATTATTATTATTATTATTATTATTATTAGTAGTAGTAGTAGTAGTAGTAGTAGTTTTTTTAGTAGTAGTATACCTATTTTTAATAAATGTAGTTTATTTTAAGGTAATGTAGGCTGTATCACCTTGAAGTATTCGTATTTAATTACTCAAGTTAAAGTTTGGAAGATGTAATGTGGGTTTATCGTCGACCCCATTTAAATAACAACTGGAGCGCTTTAACTTTAAAATAAACGCTGTCTCGTTAGAAGAACAGTTTTGCACCCTAGAACTTTCATAAGCTATTGTGCATTGCAGGTGCAGATTTTCTTTTGTTTTTTTTATTATTATTATTATTTTAATTAAAGTTTAAAATGTTACATGCAAAATAAATAAATAATAAAAACCAACCAACCAAACAAACAAACAAACAAGCAAAAATAACACTCGACTTGTATTTGAACACGTGGAATACCAGAAGTATTATTGCCACTGATCTATGCTCGAACATTTCATCAAGGTTGCAAGTGCAGTTACATGTCACGCTCTGAGCATTAGGTTGTTGTGGTATAGGTGAGACCAGTACAATCAACCAAGCAACTCCTATCAAAGACCTCTGATGTTTTTGTTTAGCATGTCAATGCAGGGCTCGGGCAACTAAAACGTTGATTCATTTTTTCAGAGAGCTGGATTGAGAGATGTCTCAGCGAAAGTGAAAATAAACGTTACTCAAGTCACACTTCACTGGGCAATATGTCTAATGATGAAAGTAAGTATTAAAATTGATAATGGTCCTTGTTAGTTTTCTGTTGCCCTTTGTTGCAGCCTTGTTGGTTGAGATATTTTTAAAACTTGTGTTCTATTGATTGTAAATTGTGTTAAACCGCAGTTTTACAGAAGGAATCTTCCATGCGTTGGTACATTCTTTATTTAAAAAAACAAAAACAAAGTAGTAGCTAGGAAAGTAGTGTATGATGGTGTGTAATGTTAAATATCTATTTTTCAGATGAGGAAAAAGAAAACAACAGAGCTTCCAAACCACACTCAACACCAGCTACTTTACAATGGTATGTAAAGATATTAAACTTACGTTTGCAAAATAGGTAACAATTCTTTATCGATGCCAGCATTTTTTTTTTTTTTATCACCGTTCAGTATGAAAGTATAAAGTTAAGAGATTTTGTAAGGAATTTTTGTTTTAGGTCCATTGATATTTTATTTATGATATATTGGAATTTACAATAACTCTGGTAAATGTTGGTATTATTGCTATTATATGTCAATGAAGATGTGTAATGTGCATTTTTCAAGTTATAAATAAGGCCATGTTTTAACTGAATGTGAGATACAGGGTTTTGTATTTTATATCGACATAGGCTCTTTATCCTTCTGGGTTTGCCATTGACTTTTATAATGAATTAGAAGCTTGACCCTGTGTTGCATGTTGATAAATCCCCAATCTTACTTACTATAATACATGTGGAGTATACATGACTTGTTGCAGGTTGGGTCAGGTTTGGAAAAACTACAGAGCTGACATAGGTCTTTTAAATGCTCTTACAACAAACTACAAATTACAATATACAATATAACAACACCTTGCTCGCTTGTATAGAGATAAAAACCTGTAGATGGACAGTAACATAAGGTCTGAGATACAGTAAGTGTAGTGTGCACTGCAGTAACGGACTTTCTAAAATTAATTCTATGTTACTCAAAGCAGCTTGTAATCAGATTTAAATAAGCCTTGTAGAGGAACAGACCAACACTGAGCAACAGAGAACATTACAAAAAGCATTTCTAGCTTATTTATTAAAAAAAAAGAATGATGTTACATTAGTGTTGTGTGACAGAAAATACAGTGCCTGTACAAGGTTGAGTTTTTTCTTTGTTTGTTTTGCATTTGGCTTTAGGCTGGTTTTGTGGGATATGGGAAGCAAGGAAGGAAAGCAGCTCAATTTTTGTGCTAAATAAAACATTTGGAACCCCATGTTTATGATAAAATAAATCTGACTGAATACATTGTTACAGAATAATGTCATTAAATAAGCCCTGGGCTGAATTTAGGGTTTCAGTTTTTCTGTGTTTTTTGATACTTTATGATTGAAACTTTTAGACAAAGCAATGTTGAGGTGCACAGCATCATTAGCAGTTCCTAATGTGTGGGTAACATGAAAACTAAGATTTTTAAGTTAGTTAGTGGTTTTGTTGTCCACCACATTTTATAAGCTAGAGAAAACATAAGGGTAAAGTTTCAGGTTTCAATACTATGGAAATATGTAAGATACATTTTAATTTAAAACCTTTGCTGATGTTTAACCAGATCAGTTCCACTGTCTCTGAATATGGTATTTTATTATGTTTACACCATTAATTATCTTTGGTCAGTACCACTGAATACAAAGTCAAAATACAGTACAAAAGTATGCTATTTAGGTAGAAATGTGGATAGCAGGTTTGTTGCCCAATTATTAGTCAGGTTCAGCCTTTTTTCTCCCAACTAATGATACATTTTTGTCTGAAGGAAAAATACAACAGACAAAGGTAGAAATAATAAGGCACAATTCTATTTGCCCTGCCTGTGGTAAGTCAGGATGACATTCCAATTAGGAGCGCTGTTCTACAAATGAGGCTTCTTTGGTGTTAATAGAGGTGTCTGAAAGAGCTTGTGAATCTATTAAAGTGGGGATGAGCCGATGGTGCTTCTTTGCAAGACAACAAAAGCATTACCAGCACTGTACCTTTTATAAAGGCAGATTCCATTTGTATAATTGATTAGAACTGGATTGAGACGAAACAGCAATAACACTGCAATGCCTAGTGTTCCACAATACACCAAAGGGCCATCTGTAGCCAATTAGTATTTTTTTTAATAGATATTCCAATACTGGGGACTTTTCTGGAATCATACCATTAATAAGCAGCCTTCATTTTGATTTCTTCTTTTATTGTGATTATTGATGTCCAAACAACAATATGTTGTGTATTGTTTATTGTGTTATTGTACCTACATACACAGCGAGTTGACAAAGGTTATTTAAGGTGCTATTATTGTCAGACTGTTAGGACTATTAAGCAACTGTAACTTCAAATTTACAAGACAGCCTTAAATGAACTTTGTGGGCACTATGTCAATGTGGCATATTAGTTCATTCAATCAGCGACCCTTCTAAAACCCCCTTCATGTAATCCATTGGTCATTACAAACACAAAGCGTTACATAGTTGGGCAACGGTAGTCTATTTCTCAGTACCATTTCATCTCTTTGCATATGTTTTTTTTTTTAACTCATTTTGAATATCTGCAAATCAAAACACCAATATCCTTACATATTATCAGAAATGTGACTGGTTTTCAAATGTGTAGTCATTGTAGCTGAGAATGAGGGATAAAGGGACACAAATCCCATTTTAACTGATGAAGTGTGATTACATGACCCCTTTCGATCAGCTACAACAAAAGGAGCCTTCTCTTTAGAAATAACAGCTGTTTACAGTCACATGACAGCAGAGAACATTTAGAAATCGCCTTTGTGATGCAGTCAGGAGTAATTGTGGGGAGTTCCAATGAATTGTCATTAATCATTGATTGATACCACGTAGTTTCATAGTTAAGGAGTACAGGGTCAAACAGACGCAAATGCAATTGCCCTGGATCTCATGTAGCTTCTTATCCATACACAACTGCAAGTGGTAATCCCTGCTGGAAAAAAGTTGATAATAGAAAAGCAGGTTGCAGGTCAGTCCTAAACTATCGCCAAAACATAAACAGACATCCAAATAAAATCCAAGCACTTGTTACAGTGTAGGTTTACAGGATTATGAGGCACTTGCAAATCTAATGACATCCTAATCTTTTTTGAAGGCTTGAGGAAAATTATGAAATTGCAGAGGGGGTATGTATCCCACGAAGTGCTTTGTACATGCATTACCTGGATTTCTGCGAAAAGAACGACACACAGCCTGTCAACGCTGCAAGCTTTGGAAAGGTAAGACCTGGTATTAATAGAGAACCTATTTCTGTTGCGTTTGCTGTGAGTTTTTTTTTTTTTTAACTGTTAAATGATATTGCTCCTGTGAGACAGAACGTGGCCAAGATGAAATTGGCATGTTTGGAATGCTTGTAAATATTTTGCTTCATAAAGCTTCTTACCCCGTGTATGTGGCTTGGCCTCAGCAGAGCTTCAAGAAATGGTTTCTTTGGCATGATTGTTAAGTTTGGGTTTAGATGAGTTTGAATAAAAGAGTTCTTTGGCATGTTTGTAAAAATTTGGGCTGAGGAGCTTCTTGGCATGTTCATGATTTGAGAGAGCTTGATCATAAGAGCCTCAAAACACATTTCAGGTGCTTGCTCTTGAATGAGCTTGGCTAAGGAAACCACATTTGAGACTGGTCTTGACTGAGAAGTGCTTCTTGACCTTGACATGTTCGGTAACCTTGCTTTGTTAGAGGAGCTTTGCCACACAGGTCTAGAATCATGTTTGGGGCGGCCAATTTATCAGCATATCACAACACCCTGTCGTACCATAATTCTTAATTATAAAATGGCTATATGTCAAGGCATTGTAAAAAGTCTAGCAAACAAAAAAAAAAAAAAAAAAACAATATGGACACTACGCCTTGGAAATATATACATTACACACCTATTTCTAGACAATCTGATGACTGGAAGTTACTATGGTGGACTGCGCTATACTGTGAAATGAAATGACATCATCACAATGCAGTGGCAGCATTGCACGGTATATCTGCAATGCATGGTATATCTGCATTGCATGGTATATCTACATTGTATGTCCTTGGGATATCATTGAAACCACCTGTCTTGTTTTGCAGAAACTGTGCATGAGCATTTGTTAAGAGATGATATTCTACATACTATGGATGTAGTCCATGGTACTGTGGTACTGATAGCCTGTAATATGTTATTTATATTGTTGGCAGATAATGTGTATCACACTAACTTACTATGTTAGGTTAGCAAGAGTTGCAGGAGTACAGTGTTGTTTACTACACTGAAACCACAAAGTGGATTTGTGACAACTATACCTAAATTAAAGAAACCACCTTTTTTAACATTGCATATTTGTTGATGTTTTTATATAATACAATTTTGTATATGTATACATATTTATCTAAGCTTTAAAATAGGTGCTGGGGGGTATAATTAGGGTTACAACATATTTTGAATGCCCACACTCTTCAGCCCTCATAAAGAAAACCTTTTTTTTTTTGGTCTCTACCTGTGAATATAAAGCCAGCTATCATCTAGTCGGAAATTTGAATTCTGATGAGCTGTGATCTTGCTTTTGAAATCAAGCCGAAGGGATAATATTAAAAAATGCAAAGTACAAATTCCAATAAAAACATGGGCTGAGCTCCATCGGTTGCTGTTCCTTTTCCCACAGTCCCACGAAGGTCCCCCCCCCCCCCCCCCCCCAGCCTCCTGTCTGAGGATATTGAAAGAGAGAGGGGCTGGATTAATGTCTAATTAAAGGGAATTTGGAAGACCGAGATGTTGCGGAATGTTAGATCAGTAGCTGGAACAGCATGGGGTGTCCTTTAGGAAAGCTTCATTGATTCTGGACAAAAACTAAGGGGGCTGCCTCCCTGTCTGCTCATTTATCAAACAGCCGGAATGAAACTTCACAGCTCTCTCCTTTCTTTTAACAATAGAAAGCTTGACTGTTTGCTAAGGTTTTGCACTAGGAATTAAAGCATAAACTGATAAACACTGCTCAAACTTGCCAGGATTTCACAGGCAAATAGGGAGGAATTTTTAAAACTGTCCAAAAACATTACTGGTCATGTCTCTGATGCAGATTTGTTACTAAATCAGGGTCAACCCCAGTGATTTCAAATGCTTCCCAATGTCCCTCGAAATAACACAACCAGGCACCTTACAAAAACAGCGGTGCACTGACCTGACAGCATGTCTATTACTCAGACAACAAGGAATAACATTAAGAGCACATACAAAGTAATAGAAATTCCCTGATTTCTAATTTACTGAAAATAATTGCCTTCTAGTTATGAATTCAGGGCAACACAACAACCATTATTTACATAAAAAATAGATATATTTACCAGTATATATATTCTAACTATTTGTTTCCCTTTTTAGATAATTAGACAGCAGTTTCCACAGTTAACTACAAGAAGACTAGGCACAAGAGGCCAGTCAAAGTAAGTAAAACTATATATCCTGTATATAGAGATCTCACAGGAAATGGGACACCTCCAAGATTACACTCCTAGTAAAGTGTTAATTCTCTATAAATAACAATGTTTCTATGCTGAACAACGGAAGATGCTGATAATAACTTTGAAACCAAATAGTTCTAAATCGAAGAGGTTCCATGTAATGCTTTATATATGCAACCCCTAATTAAAAGTCCCAGGAACCTTCTTTTCTAGGAGTGCATAATTCTCCTACAATAAATCCATATTCCAAAAGTATATTAGTGAATTAAAACCCAATGGCTTGAAGTACAGTAACTGGTCCCGTATACGGTGTATAACATAACAATAGCCACTCATCTACTGTATATATTTGTCACCTGGCACCATATACTCAGACAGCTATAAAAACACAAACATCTCTGTACCAGGTACCATTACTATGGAATTGCAGTAAAGGAGAGCTCCCAGTATTATGATGTGATGTACTCCAAGAAAGGGGCGGCCTGGGTAAACGAGACAGGAAAGAAGGAGGTCACCAAGCAGACAGTGGCATATTCACCACGCTCCAAACTGGGGACGCTACTGCCAGAGTTTCCAAATGTCAAAGATCTAAATCTGCCAGCAAGTCTGCCAGAGGAGAAGGTAAACAGACTTTTAAACATCCAGCTGGCCTCTTTTTCTTTGCTTCCTTTCTTCTGTGCGGGAGTCCAAGTCTGTAAGATTTAGTATCAGACTTGCTTAATTTATGCACCACAGTTTTCCCACTTAAACACCATCTGATGGTTCAGAAAAGTTAAAAAAAAAAATGAAATCTCCAATCTTCAATTCCTTTGAGTTGAATACCGTAACACAAATGACAAATATATCTGTGGCCTAATGCAAGCTAATTTTATGAGATTTTAAATATGTTAATAATTTCTGATGCTCTTTATATCAGTAACAAAATGTGTCATGCTGTATTTCTGAACAGGTTTCTACGTTTATTATGATGTACAGAACTCATTGTCAGAGGATTCTGGATACAGTAATAAGAGCAAATTTCGATGAGGTAGGTTTTGATTTTTTTTTTTTCTGTCATAGGTCAAATCCTAGTTTAAATGCATGCTAATTTCACAACATTTTAGAATATCCAATCCCTGTAACAGGTACTGTCATCGGCTGAATACAAAAAAACAGTGCTTTAAGAATTTTTGTATTCAGCCGTTGAAGGACTTGTAGTCCGAGACGTCCCAATAATTGATTTGTAATCAATTATTCTACCTTTTTAAGTACCTGAAATATCCTTTTCTCTTTTTTCTTTTTTCTTATTGATCATTTTTGTACACAGCAGTTTTCCTTTTTCTCAAACTTTACATATATATATATATATATATATATATATATATATATATATATATATATATATATATATATATCATGCGCCCCTTGAACTTTGCGACCTTTTGCCACATTTCAGGCTTCAAACATAAAGATATGAAACTGTAATTTTTTGTGAAGAATCAACAACAAGTGGGACACAATCATGAAGTGGAACGAAATTTATTGGATATTTCAAACTTTTTTAACAAATAAAAACTGAAAAATTGGGTGCAAAATTATTCAGCCCCTTAAGTTAATACTTTGTAGCCACCTTTTGCTGCGATTACAGCTGTAAGTCGCTTGGGGTATGTCTCTATCAGTTTTGCACATCGAGAGACTGAAATTTTTGCCCATTCCTCCTTGCAAAACAGCTCGAGCTCAGTGAGGTTGGATGGAGAGCATTTGTGAACAGCAGTTTTCAGTTCTTTCCACAGATTCTCGATTGGATTCAGGTCTGGACTTTGACTTGGCCATTCTAACACCTGGATATGTTTATTTGTGAACCATTCCATTGTAGATTTTGCTTTATGTTTTGGATCATTGTCTTGTTGGAAGACAAATCTCCGTCCCAGTCTCAGGTCTTTTGCAGACTCCATCAGGTTTTCTTCCAGAATGGTCCTGTATTTGGCTCCATCCATCTTCCCATCAATTTTAACCATCTTCCCTGTCCCTGCTGAAGAAAAGCAGGCCCAAACCATGATGCTGCCACCACCATGTTTGACAGTGGGGATGGTGTGTTCAGGGTGATGAGCTGTGTTGCTTTTACGCCAAACATAACGTTTTGCATTGTTGCCAAAAGTTCGATTTTGGTTTCATCTGACCAGAGCACCTTCTTCCACATGTTTGGTGTGTCTCCCAGGTGGCTTGTGGCAAACTGTAAACGACACTTTTATGGATATCTTTAAGAAATGGCTTTCTTCTTGCCACTCTTCCATAAAGGCCAGATTTGTGCAGTATCTGACTGATTGTTGTCCTATGGACAGAGTCTCCCACCTCACCTGTAGATCTCTGCAGTTCATCCAGAGTGATCATGGGCCTCTTGGCTGCATCTCTGATCAGTCTTCTCCTTGTATGAGCTGAAAGTTTAGAGGGACGGCCAGGTCTTGGTAGATTTGCAGTGGTCTGATACTCCTTCCATTTCAATATTATCGCTTGCACAGTGCTCCTTGGGATGTTTAAAGCTTGGGAAATCTTTTGTATCCAAATCCGGCTTTAAACTTCTCCACAACAGTATCTCGGACCTGCCTGGTGTGTTCCTTGTTCTTCATGATGCTCTCTGCGCTTTAAACGGACCTCTGAGACTATCACAGTGCAGGTGCATTTATCTGGAGACTTGATTACACACAGGTGGATTCTATTTATCATCATTAGTCATTTAGGTCAACATTGGATCATTCAGAGATCCTCACTGAACTTCTGGAGAGAGTTTGCTGCACTGAAAGTAAAGGGGCTGAATAATTTTGCAGCCCAATTTTTCAGTTTTTATTTGTTAAAAAAGTTTGAAATATCCAATAAATTTCGTTCCACTTCATGATTGTGTCCCACTTGTTGTTGATTCTTCACAAAAAATTACAGTTTCATATCTTTATGTTTGAAGCCTGAAATGTGGCAAAAGGTCGCAAAGTTCAAGGGGGCCGAATACTTTCGCAAGGCACTGTATATGTGTATTTTCTGTGGATTTTAATACAAAAACGTCTTGACTTATGTTTCTATCGCAAGAATACAAGTACTCGTTACTCTGACACAATATTGTACCTTGTAAATACTAAATTATAGTGCTGTTACATTTTAGGGGGGTTTCTTTGAACACTTTGTTACTTTGTTTTCCGTACCAGGTACAAAGTTTTCTTTTGCACTTTTGGCAAGGCATGCCACCTCACATGCTTCCAGTCCTTGGTTCCTCTACAGTCGTCAGTATAGTTGGTGTTTGTGATTCTATACTCTACAAAGCGATTTCTGGAGTCCTCATGCCGACCGTATTGCAGGCATTACCAGACAGGTTGGTTTTCTTCAAACTCCCTTTGGCAATGTGTCAAGTCAAATATTTTCACTTAAAAAAAAAGGGGGACATGAATAACGATCAGCTAGCAGACTGCAGTTATCTAGTTTTATGTATAGCTATATTATACTTTTTAAAAAATCTAAATAATAGATATAACTCATGGATTTACCATTACATTATTTTGCAGACATGAGAAGCATGCACCAGATATGAAAAAAAAAGCAATTTAAAGTTTTTTGGGTGGGGGAGGGGATGGGGGCTGTTCTGGTGTTTTCATGGAATTAGGTTTACCACTGTAATACATTTTTAAATTCTATGTAATAAACGTTTTAACAGGTTCTCAGCACAGTGGAACAAACACTAAAGTAATTATGTTTGCTGAACAGTGTGCATTGGCTTGTTGCTGTGGAGCGGGTGTGAACAATGTTGGATCCTGTTAGGTTTATTTCTTTATTTAGCTTTAACACCCCACAAATACTGTTTTTTGTTTTTATATAGTGTTGAAATAAATAAAAATTGATTTTCTGTCATTTCTGAGTAAACCGTCCTATTATATCAGAAAATGACACTGCATTAAGCTGTTTGTTTTTTCTAACTGTCAGCTTGACTCAGGTGATACGGAAGTTTGCCAAGCAGCTGGATGAGTGGTTAAAGGTGGCCCTGCATGATCTGCCAGAAAACTTACGAAACATTAAGTTTGAATGTATGTAGAGAAGTAACTCCTTCTGTCTTTTCTATATATTTCTGTACAAGAACATGTACTCTATCTTACATACAGGCATTTCCCCAGCATTGAGCAGAACAAAATGCAACACATTTTGCTTGTGGTTAAATGTATTAGTGCTGGGCTGGAAACATCAAGGTTCTTGGTCCATAGACTAGACTATTTCCAGGTCTGAATCCAATTGAGCATTGCTGAATAGAGGCAGAGAGGTGGGTGAAAAGAAGACAGTCTTCAAGTACTGAGCAGTTGCAAGTTATACATGCTGGTCTGTGAAAAATCCAAAGGAATATCTATCTATCTATCTATCTATCTATCTATCTATCTATCTATCTATCTATCTATCTATCTATCTATCTATCATCACAAATAAGCAGGAGACATTTGAATATTATGAACAATGGAAATGATTTGATAAAATACTGGCAAAGCACAGTGTTGTACATTTTGACATGATTTGGATTCCTGAATGTTATGTTCCTTATGTTTCTAGTGTCAAGAAGATTTTCTCAAATTCTTAGAAGGCAAACATCTTTAAACCATCTCTGCCAGGTAAATGCATGCTGTTCTTGTGAAGATTCAGAAGGGGCAACTGGAAGCAAGTCACAGATGTCAAAAATGTACTTTCATAACTGTAAATTCTTATGCAGTATAAACATATTCAGTATATATGTTACTGCATGGATATTATTTATCTCTGTTTATGCTGTTACTCTGGTGCTAAGTGTTTGAAAGTCTTCCAGTAAAATATGTAGTTTAGACCTATTTGATCTTTAGTACACATTATTTATTTATTTGTTTATGTCAGTAATTTAACCCTGAGGCTCCGACATTCCTATAAAAGCGTTTTATTTCTTGCTGGTAAAATATATATATATATTAGGGCTGTCACTCGATTAAAATTTTGGATTATCAAGAGATTAATCCGTCCACATTTTTATAAAGGTAACGATCTTATAGCGACGGTCCTGTATAGTAATACTTCTAAATCAATAGAATCTAAAAAAAAAAATAAGCACAATGGGAATTTAGTCTTTTTAAAAGCATTTGTATTGTTTTTATTTTTTTTTGTAAATGTAACAAATTTTCAGAGAACAACTGTTCATTCGGACCATTGTCAGTCACGTGAAAACACAAGACAGCTGAGCTGCGTTTGCCATTACAGCTACATACTTGGCTTCCTGTACTTCTTCTTTTTATTGCATCTAGCAAAACCTGAGACCCCGAAGAGATTAAATTGTTCTGAATCTTGTTAGAGGTACCCGAGAATACTGTGGCTGTTGACAAGTGATTGCTTAACTTGCTAGAAAGTATCAGAGAAAGTAATTCCACATAATTACCTCTATTTGAGGAATTGGTGCCTTCATCGTGCCCTCTGAAAGCCAGTTCTTGCTTGCTCATTGTGATGTATTGTATCCCTACGCTTCTGCTTATCCATTTGAACATCAATCTAGGTTTATCCAAAAAGTTTTGAGTGTAACAGTGGCTCACAAGTGACTTTGGGAATGCTCATGTTTTTGTGCTGACTTCGTTAGATATCCTAGATTGATGTAGCCGGTGCTGTTCCATATCACCTTTTCTGTACTGAACAAAAGACAGTTCCAGCAGTATTAGTTTTTAAATTGACAGCTACCGGTAAGCCACAAATACCTTTAATAATTAAAATTTTGGAAGTGGCGAGTATTGTATATGCCTTCCCTTCCTGTGTCGGTTCGGGTAATTGTGGTATATACCTCCCTTAATAATCTCCAATTTTCTTTAATGATTTTGAAAATTGATTCGTGAACAAATCGACTACGATGCCTCCGTTGTCTGGTGACATTTTTTTTTATTTGTAAAAAATAAATTGAAATATTACTTCAACGTTCTCAATATAAGTCTCAATAATGCTCGATGATATGCAATATCACACAAAATGCAGCTATTGTTACAGTGCTTAGGGCCTAGCATATTTATGTCCCATCTCTGCTCACTCATGATTGGACAGCTGCAAAACCAGTGAAGATCTTTGACTCTCTTATCGGGTAAACTTACTCAAGACCTTCAGCCGAGGCAGAGAATGCCGCGGAGAAAATGCAGATCTATTGGTTGGTTTTATTTTATATACAAAAATAAAATTCTGTATGCTTAAATTGTAAAAAATAACAATTATCTGCAATCAACTCTTTAGTTGATTAATCGGTCCGATTAATCTGTTAATCGGAGCAGTCCTAATATATATATATATATATATATATATATATATATATATATATATATATATATATAGCAACTGCAAATGTGGTATTTATAAATAAACCATACATATTTTTATTTAATTAAGATCCAATCATTTTAATGTGTTATTTCTGAAGGCCTCCAGAACAGTAATCCATAGTGCGGACATAACATTCCAAATGTTGGAGGACTGGAGAAATGTGGATCTGAATAGCATTACCAAGCAGACTCTGTATACAATGGAGGATTCAAGGGAGGAACACAGAAAACTCATCATACAATGTAAGTACACATTCTTCAATGAGTCTATTATTACATTGTATAGTTTGAATATAGATAAGGTTCAATCTTATTTTCAATAATGTATAATATATGTAATACTGAGATGTAATTATTGTCCTTTTTGGTACTATAAATGAATTCCCACGACCGCCAAAGTCAGCCTTTAGGCCCATTGAGGTAAAGGTTAAACAACTTTATTCTCTTGTGTTTTTCAACACTCCAGGGAGCATCTCAAATTAATTTCAAGCTTGACTTTTGTATTGATCACTTGGGGTCAAAGTGCAATAATTTGCAGTGTGACTTTCCGACACATCTGAAACTGGACATTGAACACCAGACCTTGATCCAAACAAAGGACTAAATAATATTTATAAAACAATCAGAATGTAGTATTTTCCTTTACATTCTTCTTCTTCTTCTTCTTCTTCTTCTTCTTCTTCTTCTTCTTCTTCTTCTTTTTCTTCTTCTTCTTCTTCTTCTTCTTCAATACTCCATAGACTGTAAATGATCTCTGTTTAAATGAGATCACATGAATTTGGAATAGCAGGTAGAGCCTGTCACTGATTGTAGCTTACTGATCCTATTACTGCCACCAGTGTTAACTCCTTTGTGTTGTTCTATTTTTTTCATCAGTGTATCAGGAATTTGACCATCTTTTGGAAGAGCAGTCACCCATTGAATCCTACATAGAATGGTTAGATTCCATGGTGGACAGTTGTGTTGTTAAGGTCAGTACACAGTCACTATACAGGTGTTCCATATTTATTCAAAAGTATTGAAGCTTACTGGTGTAGAGTTTTGGTATAAATATATGGATACTATAATGTTCTGTGCTAAATTTCTATTGTTTATGTAAAAAATGTAGCAGGTCACACTCTGGCATCTTTATTTGTGAACCTTCCTTACCCAGTATTCTGTAGCACTTGGCCATAGGTTCACCTAAAAGCAGTCTTAGTTTCCATAGAAACCTTCCATAACCATACAGATAAATGAAAAAAGCTCTACAAGGGCAAATTAAAAAGTAAGTAGCGGGGTTCCAAAAAATATAGCATTACCGTCCCCGTGTTGCTACAACTGTTTAAATAACGTACCTGTAATTTTTCTTTTCATTGTTAACATCTTAACAACTTTTTGCACTTATAACTTTAAAGTCTGTTTCAAAGCTCTTTTCAGAATGTCTGCTCTAGTGCACTGATAATGTAAGTATTATTGCCCACATTGTCAAACAGGTAACACAGCAGTAATGATCCATGATGTGGTACGGAACAGAAAAGCCAGAGCACTTGTTTTGCTTTTCCTGCAGTGATTTAGAGGACAGATCTCAAACCCCAGTGCACTAGAGCGGACATATTGAAAAGAGCTTTGAAACAGACTTTAAAGTTATACGTGCAAAAAGTTGTTAGGATGTTAACAATAAAAAGAAAAATTACAGGTACGTTATTTAAACAGTTGTAGCAACACGTGGGGACGTATAACGCTATATTTTTTGGAACCCTGCTACTTACTCTAAGTTTCTTAATGTTTTTTTGTTCTGTTTTCTTATATAAATGCTCATTTGTCATATGCCATTTAGGTAGCTGGAAAAATACCTGGATCCTTAAAGAAAGTTGCCCAGCAGTTCCTTTTAATGTGGTCCTGCTTTGGAACAAGAGTCATCAGGGATATGACTTTGCACAGCGCTCCTAGCTTTGGTAAGTGATGTTCATTTATTGTAGTAAGGGACTGATCCCTCATTGTAAACTGAGGTTTCTAGCCCTTTTTGAGGTTTCTAGCCCTCTCATTTTGCAGATTGAAACTATCTTTAAGTGTCAGGACATTCCTCACTGATTGCACACTCAATGACCTCAACCCCTGATACTGAAAAATAGTGTTCCTTTTTTAGATGTACATATATTGTACCAGATAAATAGTCTTTAACTGATTGACAAATCAAGTAATATAAAGCAAGAAATACAAAGGGATTCATAGTTGACTATTTACTGGTATGGTTAGGAAAGTGTTGTGTTACTAAATGATTAAGGCACTTTCCAAGCGTTGGATGACAAAGCCTTCTTTATCATTCTATCTTTTTTTTTATTTAATAAATATGTTGTGACGAATTAGGATAGATATAAAATGGTGCCATTTTGTGGTGTATAACTTTTAATGAACTGTATTCTCAAATAGAAAAGTAACCTCCTTAGTACTGTACTTGCTATATAGCATTCTGTGATCTATGCAGACAGGAGTAGGGGTGGAAATAAAAATGTTGATTCCAGCTCAAAATGCTCAATCATCTGATTATGGTATAGACCTTTAATGACCGCTTCCTGAGCGGCGAGTTTCATCCTTTGCAGTGTTTGTAAGCAGGGTATGACAGAAAAGCTGAAAGAGATACTGGTGGACAAAAGCTGCGGCCCCCTTACTCTGTCTGTGCATATCAAAGACACAGCTGGTGGCGGTGTTTTGATAAAGCAGACCCCCTATAAGAAAATGGCTAATTAACAATAGTCAGCCCCCACCCCTTTCCAGTCTGTATATTTTAGCGTTTTATGATACTTGTGTATCAGTCTGCTCTTTGTGAATAGCCATTGGTGGAGTGACCATTACAATATGGTGATTGTATTATTCCCCTTAAAAGCACACAGTCTCTTTCAAAGCCAATTTAGTCCTGCGGTCAGCTGGGGGAATTTGCTATTTTCAGCTGCAGTACTTTATTTTCAGGAGGCAAAGACTGCCCCACTGAAATAGCATCTACAACAGAGATAAGTTTTGCTAAATTGGTAGTTCTAACCTGAAAATGCCCCCCACCAATTCCCTGATGATCTAAACTCTTACAGTTTTGCCTGTTAAACCTGAAAGTTTGGTGTCAACGGCAGCTAAAATGCTACTGATCTAAGGAGAAACAACAGTAACAGTAAATTCTGCAATTATACTGTAGATGAATTGCATTCATACGCATATACACCATAACATGTTACTAGTATGTATTCCTGCAATAGAATACCACGTGCAGTTAATAACGTGCAGAACAGTTTTTGTTTCATATTATGAATATGAGTCTCAGAATATTCAAACACCTCTAAAACAGATGTACTGTTAAAATATATAATAATGCATTCCTTCTAATCTTAGCAGATCTGTGGATCTGGTTGGGAATCCAAACCCTATTCAGACTTCTATTGCTGTTCCCTGAAAAATTCACACCTGCTACTATTCAGGCTCCTTGTGATCCCTCTGGCAAATCTTTGATTGCATTAATCCTCTGCCCTTGAAATCCCTATAATACAGCTCTGTTCTAGCAAGTTTTATTTCTTGTGTGCTGTTAATTCCTTTCAAATCGGAGCTCCACAGCACACTTTCTTCCCAAATAGTTTTGAAGTTTCAGCAGCTCATAAAGCTTTTTTTTTTTTTTTTGGACAGGTTCTTTTCACCTTATCCACTTAATGTTCGATGACTATGTTCTTTATGTACTGGAGTCTCTCCATTGTCAGGAAAGAGCGAATGAACTTATGAGAGCGATGAAGGCAGAAGGAAGCACAGGTGAGAAAAACACGTAATGTGCAACCTGTATTTTCATGAAAAGTAAAATACTTTTAATGAAAATTCTTTATTGACTTGTTCTGAGTGAATATTATTTTATAGGTTTATGTAAGCTGTCCTCCTACCGCTAAATGTATGATTCCTCACATTTTTTTTACAGTGAGTTTGTAAAGTAGGATAAGCTGACAACAAAAGTTCAGAGTAATGTCAAAACAGGTTAATCTGTTTATACTGTATACTTACTGTTCCGCATTTCCGGTTTATTCCGAATTTTACCAAAAAATTACAGGAACGTTTGGGCAACAGGATTTATGTCCGATTTTTTGTCTATTTTCCCAGTACTACTTTTTAGAAAATACTTTTTAGGCAGCTGTACACTGTATCCTAGGATACAGCATGTACGTTTAGACAGAGGATCAAATAACGTTCAAACGTTGCATGTGATTGGTTCTCTGTTGCTTTACAAACATGTTATCACCTGATTCTGTTGGCCAATGGCCAATCAAAGTCTGATTATTGTGGCAAGTGCTAGGTGGAGTAACTAGCTTGATCAAAAACTAAATTGAAATACGTACACGAAAATATAATATTTTGAGTGGATGAGGAATGGGGAGAAAACGTAAATCTGTTTATGAATGTTCAAAAGAAAACAATGTTTCAAAGTATACAAAAAGCCAAATAGCATAAGTGGGCCAGATGAGGCAGAGGATCCATTGCGTTGCAGATACTGCTGCATTGAGGTACATGTTCATGATAACAGAATAAAAGAACATACTGAAAGTAAGCGACACATTAAACTAAAACAAGAAAGTGTACTGAGAGAAAAGCAATCAATTTATGCGGCTTTTACACGTGCTTTAATAAAAGAGAGAGCAGAATGTGTTAATGGGTTTGTCAAAGCCCTGTGCTTTGCTGGACAGCCACTGTTTATTGCAGAGGGGTGTGTATTGGTGACTTTGTGCGACAGTACTGTCCATCAGCTAAAACACTGCCTAACGCCGACAATCTTAATCGTAAATATTTGACAAAAAATTATGATGCTTTAGTTGGTAAACTTATGGAACGCATTGATGGAAATGTCCAGTGTGATTTTTGATGAGTCTCCCGATGCCTTGGACCGTCCAGTTCTGTCCATTTTCTTTTCTTCAAGGCGAATAAGCCTGGCTTATTTTGTGCTGATGTCACATTCATGCCTTCTCCAGATACTATCTCTATCAGCACAGCGATTGACCAAACATTCGCAAAGTACCAGGTAACTAGGGAAAATGTGGACTCAATTTGCACAGATTCTGCTTCATCATACATCCCAGGGCTACGCGTCATATTCCACATGTAAAGTGTGTTTACTGAGATTTTTTCCCCCGATTTTTACAGATGTTTCAATTAAAAACACAGTTTTACCGATTTTATCCCTATTTTAATATATGTAAAATAAACTCCGAAAAATTCCCAGGAAAAATTTGTCAAGCTAAAAACCGAAAATGCAGAACATTATGTATACTATACATTTTTCATACATACAAATCATTAATGCTATATACAAGTTGATATACATACCTCCAGACTGTGGCTGATAAATCACTGAAATCCTAAGATCAAGCAATAAACCCTTAGCTTACATAGTCAAGATAAAAGCATCAAATCCTACTGTTGAAAAATATTTGAATACAAAAAACTTCTCTTATAATAATAGTGGTAGTTATAGCCTGTCTTTCAAAATAATTCATTTTAAGTTAAGAATCGTACATCCGTTACCGGACACATTTTGTATGAAGTTCAAGTTACAGTGTAGCAATTATGATAGTTGCAATGCTAAGTAGCCAAAGAAACAAAGCATCTATTAACTTACTTAGTTTACCAAAATAAACTTAATTTAATTAGTAATAGCGGTAGCATGTTGGCACAACTTTAGCACATTAAAGAGTAAGTAGTGGGGTTCTGAAAAATATTATAATGTACCTGTCATTTTTCTTTTCATTGTTAATATCCTGACAACTTTTTGCACCTTTAACATTGTAAGGATTATTGCCCACATTGTCAAACATGTAACACAGCAATTATGATCCATGATCTGGTACGGAACAGAAAAACCAGAGCACTTGTTATTATGTTCCTGCAGTGATTTAGAGGACAGCTCTCAAACCCCAGTGTACAAGAGTGGCCATTTTGAAACAGACTTCAAAGTGATAAGTGTAAAAAGTAGCCAAGATATTAACAATGAAAAGAAAAATCACAGCTACGCTATTTAAACAACAACATGTGTGGACGTGTAACGCTATATTTTTCGGAACCCCGCTACTTACTCTTTAAGAAATCCATTTTGTGCTATCGAGAATCTTAATAGAAACATTAAACAAACAATTACACTTAACCATGGATATATACAAAAAAAAAAGAGATGACCATAGAACGCTCCAGTTACATGTGCTATAAACCCAGATGGCCACAATTAGGTAAGTAAAATTGGAACATTTCTGTAATATCATTCTAAAATCTTACAAAGTCATAACACCCTTTTTAATGCAATTTGCATTTAATTATGAGTACATTCTTGTGAGGCATGCTATATGAAATATTACCATAGCCCCTCCTTAATTACCATCAAATGACAACCATTGGCATGGCACTTAGAATATGTTGTAAACCCATGTAAAAATAAAAAAGGACAGGATCAATGGATTCTTTTTTTTTTAGGATTAATAGCGTGATAATCATAGAGTGCTACCACTATTTTCATTGTAAATGTAGCCATTTTGTACAAGCTAAATATATAAACAATTATTGTTGACACTGAGATAAAACTGCAAAAATATTAATATAGGATCCTAGCATTAATGGGGATGTGAGAGATAAATGATGTTTTATGAAAATTGTTATGATGTACTACAAAAAAGATATAATTTATCAAAGTTGACCATTGTATATATGTTTTGTTTCCAGCAGACAGAGGGGAAGAAATAATGTTAACAGAACTTACCCCTCCTTCTTCTTCACCGGGGCCCTACTCTCCTGCTAAATCTGTTACATCTGCAGAAATCACCTCGGCTCCATCTCCTGGGGACAGTCACTCCCCAGAATATACAGTCGTGACAACTACATCAGGTAAGACGGTTTCAAAAATACATATACTGTTTCACTAATTCACGTTTATTGTTTGGAGGCAGTATGTGTTGAAAAAGTATTCGGGCTTTCAAAATGACCGAATGTTAGGCTTGAAAGTCACTAAGAACCCATCCTTCCAGCTTGTGTGTTTGCTACTAATTTTGGTGCAGTATTTGTAAAATGTGCACCCAAGCTGATTGATTCTGTGTTGGTGAGAATTGACTGATAAGTCTGTAGCATTTTAGAAAAGTGACTGATACACCACTGACTCAACCATCAGTATTTACTATAGAAATATATCAAACCAAGCCACTCTCTCTTGTTGCATAATGATTGATCTGCTAGTTATGGGTGAGCTCATTGTCCCACCTAACAGAACTGATAATGGGTTAAGGAATGGATGCATGTCCAGTGCTGGTGACAGATAAGATTTCTTGTCTCAGTCAGGAGGTAAAAAGGGAGATTTGTCAGTAAGTGTTATAGAGCAGCATTGCTTTAGAAATAGACACGCACACAAGTTGAACTCATTTTACAGGTATCGTCATCTACATGGTATCCTTCAGGAAGGATCAAATATGTGCATTACTTAGGTCAAATCATTTGCTTGTTAAAGAACTAGATATTAATATTCAAATAATTATTTCCCTGGCTAAGGACAGACTGATGATATTATAAAATGTATCTTTAATATGCTACATTTTTTACTAAAAGGTATAAAACTAAAGCCATGTGGTACTCTTTTTAAAATAAAGTATTTTTTAGTAGGTGCTGTTCAATCATATACATGGTCCCTTACGTATACAGTGACAACAGCAGGAAATAACCCATCAGATGCCGGCCAGCAGCTACCCTGTATGAGAAGCAGTCAGTTACCTCCATCTTCCAGCACACACAGGATGCCAGTCTACCCACACAGGGAAGAACACGGGTATGTACGGTAATTAAAATGTTCCTGCTTAGGAAATGGAGTAACATTTTTTCATATTTTAATCACAGAGACTAAGGTGTCAAAAGTAGCTAAAATGCTGTTTATAGCATATGATATAATAAACTGAATAAATGTGGTGTAACATTAGCTTATGTATGAAGTTATTGGGTGCCTATAATTACATAGTAATTATGTAGTTGCAATATACTGTAGTTATATAACGGAATAATTGTGTGCTAGGTTTAGCTCCCCTAACCCACACTTATATAATAAGAGACATCCTGCATACAATTTATTCATAGGTTGCAACAATTTATAGGTTAGGTTTAAGGGAATGGATTGGGGCTTGTTATTATTTATGAACATATAAGTAAAGTTGATGACTTTATATCCCCATTGTATTTACTGAGTTATTACTATGTAATACTTGTATGTAATAATATGTACCAAATATATTTGTTTTATTTAATTACCACATAATTGAGGATGGGGTCCAAATCACATCAACTGAAACATTGAAAGAATGAGGCTCCAATTTGTTTGTCTTAACAATAAAAGCTGTATCCTGTCTGACTTTTTTTTAAATTATTGTTTTGGGTATTTTTTTTATTTGTATTATTATGTTTCAGGTATACAGGTGGATACAACTATGGAAGCTACAGCAACCAGCACCACCATCCAGTCCAGAGCCAGTACACAGCTCTTCCACATGAACCTGGCATCACAGCACCTCTGCACTACCCAGCATACCACAGGAGCACCTCACAGGTGAGTCTTCTACTAACTGTGAACATTGGGAAGTGTTACATTGATTTGCTGCACATTACAGAAAAGTACATGAAAACATGTAAACATGAAACCACTTTATTAAAAAAGCCCTAGGGAAAAAATGTGAAGGAACACCACTCAACAAAACCCCTCTGGCAGCTTAGTAGATCCCATACTGAGTCCAATTAAATACAAGGTTAATGTGTTAAGCATTTAGTAATGCCTAACACTGACTACCAATTTCATTCACATGTAAGCTCTTTCATAGTGCTGATTCCAGTTAGGACCCCTGATAGGACAGTCTATCCATTGCAAAAATATTTAGTGCTGTAAGTTCTAAAGGATGTTATATACATACATACAGCACTCCAGATAAGGTTTTGGGTCATTGAGTAATGTACTGTCCAATTTAGACTAAAATGTATTTTGGGTGAGTAAAATGCAACATTGCCTTGAAGTCATGAGTACTTTCAGTAAACACTGTACATACACTACCGTTCAAAAGTTTGGGGTCACTTAGAAATTTCCTTGTTTTCCATGAAAACATACATGAAATGAGTTTGAATAGGAAATATAGCAAAATGAATAGGAAATATAGTCATTGACAAGGTTAGAAATAATGATTTTTAATTGAAATAATAATTGTGTCCTTCAAACTTTGCTTTCGTCAAAGAATCCTCCATTTGCAGCAATTACAGCCTTGCAGACCTTTGGCATTCTAGTTGTCGATTTGTTGAGGTAATCTGAAAAGATTTCACCCCATGCTTCCTGAAGCACCTCCCACAAGTTGGATTGGCTTGATGGGCACTTCTTACGTACCATACGGTCAAGCTGCTCCCACAACAGCTCAATAGGGTTGAGATCCGGTGACTGTGCTGGCCACTCCATTATAGACAGAATACCAGCTGACTGCTTCTTCCCTAAATAGTTCTTGCATAGTTTGGAGCTGTGCTTTGGGTCATTGTCCTGTTGTAGGAGGAAATTGGCTCCAATCAAGCGCCGTCCACAGGGTATGGCATGGCGTTGCAAAATGGAGTGATAGCCTTCCTTCTTCAAGATCCCTTTTACCCTGTACAAATCTCCCACTTTACCACCACCAAAGCACCCCCAGACCATCACATTGCCTCCACCATGCTTGACAGATGGCGTCAAGCACTCCTCCAGCATCTTTCATTTGGTCTGCGTCTCACGAATGTTCTTCTTTGTGATCCGAACACCTCAAACTGTCCATAACACTTTTTTCCAATCTTCCTCTGTCCAGTGTCTGTGTTCTTTTGCCCATCTTAATCTTTTCTTTTTATTGGCCAGTCTGAGATATGGCTTTTTCTTTGCAACTCTGCCTAGAAGGCCAGCATCCCGGAGTCACCTCTTCACTGTTGAAGTTGAGACTGGTGTTTTGCAGGTACTATTTAATGAAGCTGCCAGTTGAGGACCTGTGAGGTGTCTGTTTCTCAAACTAGACACTCTAATGTATTTGTCCTCTTGCTCAGTTGTGCACCGGGGCCTCCCACTCCTCTTTCTATTCTGGTTAGAGCCAGTTTGCGCTGTTCTGTGAAGGGAGTAGTACACAGCGTTGTTCGAGAGCTTCAGTTTCTTGGCAATTTCTCGCATGGAATAGCCTTCATTTCTCAGAACAAGAATAGACTGACGAGTTTCAGAAGAAAGTTCTTTGTTTCTGGCCATTTTGAGCCTGTAATCGAACCCACAATTGCTGATGCTCCAGATACTCAACTAGTCTAAAGAAGGCCAGTTTTATTGCTTCTTTAATCAGCACAACAGTTTTCAGCTGTGCTAACATAATTGCAAAAGGGTTTTCTAATGATCAATTAGCCTTTTAAAATGATAAACTTGGATTAGCAAACACAACGTTCCATTGGAACACAGGACTGATGGTTGCTGATAATGGGCCTCTGTACGCCTATGTAGATATTTCCAGCTACAATAGTCATTTACAACATTAACAATGTCTACACTGTATTTCTGATCAATTTGATGTTATTTTAATGGACAAAAAATTTGCTTTTCTTTCGAAAACAAGGAAATTTCTAAGTGACCCCAAACTTTTGAACTGTAGTGTACTTTAAAACTAACTTATGGGGTATGCATTAACTACAGCCTTGCATTTTAACGGTAATGTTACTTTAAATTACTGTACAAAAACTTGGTCTTATGATAAAAATAAAAACAACAAGTGTTTGTATTTGCTTTATTGACTACAAACAATATGGCTGTGAAGCAAATAACCACATAAACAGATTTCTGTTTTGCTGCAGATGGAATATCCTTAAAAAAAGGCCTGTTTATCTGGAGTGCTGCATAGATACATTTTCTTTCTGCTTTTTATATGCTTCTACTGTATGTTCTCCAAATCACGAGCTCATAAAACAAAGTTCTGAAATGTAAAAGCTGATTATTTATTCACAGGGCAGTGTTACTACGGTCTGAATTCCATACTCGCTCTTGAAGGTTGAATTTTACGCACCCTGTAAATCAGGAAGGAATTTGAATGCAGACGTTGGCCAAAGCAAGCCTATTAACATGCAAATTCTGCTTTTAAATTAACAATGAATTGCACCCTCAGCTGCAGGGATATTGTCAAAGCATTTAAAACACAGTATTCACAGAAATCAAGCTTTTATGTAGCTGGAATGCTGTGAAATATTTGTCTTGATAAATAACCATTCTTTGGTGAGTCTGTGGGCTACTGGAATGGGCATGGAAGATTTATAGAAAAGGCATTTCCTGAACAAAAATTGAAATAATATGGTAATTGAATGTAAAATATTGCCTATATATAAAATGTTTATATGTGAGGAAAAAAATGTTTAAACCTTAATCTACCAGCTGAATTTGGGGAATTATTTTATAATTTGGATCTGAATGAATGCAAGATAGATTACAGAAACATTATGCAACATTAGAACTGTCAACGCTTGATGTATTTCATCAGTAGTGCTTAGTTATAAAATGAGGACACATTTTAAATCAGATTTACAATATTGGTCTGCATTTATAACTAGAAAGCCAAAAAACTAAAACTCAGATGCAACCAGCTAAGGAAAGAGAAAGTGAGAGAGAGAGAGAGAGAGAGAGAGAGAGAGAGAGAGAGAGAGAGAGAGAGAGAGAGAGAGAGGAGTAGGGGAAAGAGGATCAGGGGGTTTTGTCTACTGTTAGCAAGAGTGAGTGTGAGTTGACCCTTATAATGGTAATTTCCTGTCAAGGGCCCTCCAACAAACATTGCCTTTGTGCTTGGAAAAGATCAGTAGGCCTCAGTGTTTTGAGCTCAACGTGCTTAAGCACTCTTCATAAACCGGATGTGTAGTGTGAAAGGTGATTGTGCCAGTATGGGCAAGCATCCGTGCAGATGGCTGTACTTTGGACTGCTTTTCCTAGACTCAATAGATGTTTCATTGGCTGAGTTGATAGTCAGGAACAGGGCAAGGGGGCGATTATTAAAATATTGTTTTTCAATGGTCTCTTCACTGCTCACGAACAAGGAGTCACTGGCTTGCTGTGCAATTATGTGACCCAGACTGACGTTTTTTTTCCATGATTCGCTCACTCAATAGAATTTACTGTAGAACCGTTTATATTTAGAAGGTCAAGAATTATTCTTTACATTTATATTTGGTACAGTGTCTAGTTAAAGCTAAAAGAGCTTTAATTAGGGAAAAAGATGGAAAAGATCTGAAGTTTAAGATTACAAGTATGTTCTCAGTTTTAGCTGTATGTTGCACTGACCAAAATACATACTAATAATTAATAAATTATTTAATGTTATTTGTCTGTATTTGTTACAATGTATGCAGGTTAGAATTGCTATACTTCAGAAAATAAAAAAATGTCATCATTATTTTTACATCTAGTACATTGCAACAGTTATAAAACAAGATATTTTTGAGCAAGACTGGTCAAGACAGGTGTGTGTTTAGGACAAAGGGATAGTCCTAGTAAAATCCAAATTGATTAATGTAATATTTTGTATACTGAAGTGAATGACACTAATGTTGATTAATGTGGTTATTTTAACAGTACCCCCTCAATAGTCAGATGTCTCGGATGGAGCCTTGCCTAATGAGTGGTACCCCAAGGCTGCACCCCACACCAGTGACCCCACGGTGGCCTGATGTCCCATCAGCAAACAACTGCTACACTAGCCCGCCAATGCACTCCTCCAGATACTCCAGTGATATGTACACGCCCCTGGCGCCCCGCAGGAACTCTGAATACGAGCATGTGCAGCACTTCCCAGGCTTTGCTTACATAAATGGGGAGGCCACGACAGGATGGGCAAAATAAACCTTTCTTGATATGGACTTCAGTGCACACCTGCTCATTCCAGAACACTCCCATTAAATGACAATGGGTGTGGAGGACATAAAAACTATATTTTATAAAGGACTGTCCATATAAAGTCTGCTGAAACCTCTAATATTGTTGTATTCTGGATATCCTCTACAACTTTTTGAAGACCAGCATTTGTCATTAATCTGACCCTGATCACGGAAAAACAAATGAATGCAAACATATAACTTGAAATAGCAAATCTCTGCCATGGACCAATACAGAGAACTCCAGCATTCACAGCTTAAACCACTTAACCCTTCGACAGCGACAAGAATAGGGCTACACGGAAGGTGGAAATGGGTGCAAAGGCACCCCACATACATAAACGTGGTCAACTTATAATTTAACGCAAGAAAACATGAAACTGGTTTATATTATTATTTAATAATTTCTTCATTAAATAAATGTTGTTTTGAAATGCTAAGCATATATTTTATTTATTTATTTTTGAAAAAAACAAATTGTGCTATCAACAGTCAATGTCTTTAAAATTTCACAAACACAAATATAATCCACAAAAATAAATATTATATTGTACATGGAAACTCAACATGTACAAAATCTAGTAAATATCCAAACAAACAATTTGTTAACAAATACCTGTGCTTCAAAAAAAAAAAAAAAAACATAGTCCACAAATAGAACTTGGATAAATAACAGGAAAGGCTCCAACCCTCAAAGAACAACACAAAAAAAGAATTCCAATTCAAGTAGCGCCATTATCAAAGTTCTGTAGATGGGGCACATTTACTCCGAAAGCCTTGTCATTTCTATCAGTCATCAGTGGTATCGTCTTTTTTTGGAACTCATAGAATAATATCATAATTTGTAGTACTGTATTGTAGCAGGTAATCAGCAGGATACTGTAAATAATGCAGTTGTAAAATACACTGCTGGAAATTAATGTATTATACATACATAGTTTCATGAAAATGAATATTTGCTAGAAAACTAAATAAATGGGACTAAATCAGTAATTTTAGAAGTGATACATCTGTATACATCTCCCCAGCACCCCTATAACTCTCAACAATCTATTATGCCAGTAAGCAGGAGTTGTGATTGTGGTATCTGAAACATGTATATTTTTTGCAACCAGCAGAAGACCGAAAGGGGTGCAAATGCACCCCAAACATTGACCATGTGCACTTTGAAGAAGCATTGCTCCAGTTTCCCGTGTTGAACAAAGATGAGCTTGGTATCAAAATGAAGGTAATCGATTAACGTTTAATCACTTCAAAGACATGACATATGTTCATTTTAAACATGCTGAGGTGCATTTGCACCCCTTGCCTCTGACAAAGGGTTAACTACGCTTTATTGGAATGTCCCCTGGGATCGAAACATCATTTTCTAAATAAAGCATGGATTTTGAGGTCCCTTTTCATCAACAATGATGACACTTTTACCATTGTAGAGCACTAAATCTGGGCCAAAGTGTGCCTTTTTCATTGACTAAGCATTACAAGAGCCAATACAGAATTTTGTACCTATTCAAAATGTGCCATTTCCTTACATTCTTAAGGAGAAAACTCTACTCAAGGAATACCCAGTTTACACCTAATTGAATCACAAGAGCCAAGTTTACAAGAAGAAGCGGCTGAATACTTGGCTTTCCTGTTGCTACCAGTGAACACATAATGTGCTTTCGACACAAAGCCAGTATTTGCTTTCTTCATTGCCACCTGTTGTCTGCACAAGAGGTGCGCTTTGGCTTACATCTGACTTGCTGCGGATATCACTGCACCTTTTGTTGCTGTTTTGTTTTTGTTTTTCTACATATCTCTCCCATCAAGAATCTGAGAAAGTATGTCTCTTACTAGGATTGCGTACTGCCTTAATACTTATCTCAGACCTTCTTGAACTTTGTACAATCCACTATGTGACAGTGCTGCAGCCAATCATATTTGTCTCAAGGGAAAAGGGATTTGTTTGTGGGCAAAAAGACTAATCTTGAAGAGGTCTTATTACTTCATGGAAGGTTATATACTCAAACTCTGACACTGGGCACCTAAATCTTATTTTAATTACAGTATTGTAAACTCTCCTTTACAGATTATTATATATATATATATATATATATATATATATATATATATATATATATATATATATATATATATATATAAAGCTGTGCCTTTGAAAATAGTGTTACATTTCAAAAGTTGTATTGTTGTATTTCTGAAAGAACTTACTGTAGACATATTTTTCTGTCACCTTTGTAACATTGTGTGTTTTTGTTTGTTTTGTTTGCTTGGATGTTAGGAAAAGATTAACCTAGAGTTTGTGTATTATAAAATGCACTCAGCAATTATTGTGGACCTGTTACCCTATGGGTAAGAATTCAAAAGGAATTGGAAATATAACATTAAGAATATTAGTCACTTTTTATGTAAATAAAAGCACTCATAGCAACCACTGTGATGATCATGGCCATGGATTAAATTGAGATATGTGGTAATATTTGTACAGGTTGATACATAAAGATACATAAAGAAATTTAAAATTTAAATAAAGATGTTAAAATTAACATATCTTTCATCTGTGCCTTATTTTGTGGGTTACTGAGTGACCCAAGTCATACCAATATACTATGTAAATCAAATTCTAAGTTTAGATGCATTTTTGAATAATGATAGAGATGAAATAATTGCATCATTAGGTGGATTTTATGTTGTCGATGAAAGGTGCACACACAGTATGTATCTGGAAATGTACCAAGAAAATTGCATTGATTAAAGTAAGAATATATTTAAAGGAAACATGTGACTAATTAACAGTTATGACCATTGACCAACCTTAATCTACTCATCACTAACATTTATTACAGATACAGAAAGTTCTCTTTAATTTCTGCTTATATATATAGGTAGTGTAAAATGTGAGCAATATTTCCATTTACAAACGGTATTACATCACAGGAAAGGCCACAATTAGAAAATAATTAGTTTCAGTGCAGTGTTCTGCAGTTGATATAAACTGAATTTAATTACATTTTACTATGAATAATTATTATTTAACCAAGATATAAGGTAACTTAAGGTTGTTTTTTTTTAAAGATGTAATACATTTTTCATGGATAATTATTTTTCTTCAATACTGTGGGGTACTTAATAGGCATCTATTAAAATACTAATGAAAAAGGGCTGCAGCATATTTGATCTTATTGCTGTCGGGATTCAAGAAATTGGTCTTAGTTTGAATCATGGAACCTCAGCTCTAATGATCTGCGTTGTTTAATTTAAATGACTGTTAGCACCTTGTTTTTGTTATATATTCTTTAAAAAAGCAGTCAATGAATTGTTAATGTGACAGTTTCATCATTGACAACTTTTATCATAAATAGTCAACGACCAATCCATAATTTCAAGATTTATGTCAATTATAAATTAAATTTGTTCAGATAAAGAATACAACTTCTTTAACTTCTAATTCACATTATACTAGACGTAATGCAAGCTTTAAAAATTAAACTTTGCAGTTGACACTTATTCTCTTGCCATTTTTGCTTTTTTACATGGTTTATTTATATACATACTGTAGACAACCCCAGGCACAGCGCTGAAATGCCAGATTTAAAAGTTTATATAAGCTATTAAACCCCCTTCAGCATATAAAGATGTGTATCTTGATAAACACAGAATGCTGACTACGTTTCAAAATGTTCCAGCATTATACAGGTGCATATTAGATTGGTTAAATCCTGTTGTTAAATACTAGTTTGTATAATGATCTTGTAAAGCTAACTTCTCAGATGTTGGGAGTCATTTAGTCATATAGAAAGAGCCTATCCTTCAGATATCAGGTCCCTTCGACATGGAGACAGTTAATTTCACTTCTTTTTTAAGCTTTTTAATTTATTTTTTTATTACCCATAGCTCAATTGTAGAAAGGCTCAGTGGGGTATACATATTAAGACAGGCATAGTGTGGAAATAATTACTTTTCTAAAGGAAATCTTTCCCACTGTTAGGGTCAGTGCTCTTCAGCACAATGACCTTTGACCTTATAACCCCACAGTTTTCATAGAGGCGGACCCCTTACCCAAAACCTCACATACAGCAGTTCTATAAAGTTCACCGCCAAGGGCTGCTCACAGGGCTTGGATAAACTTTTGAACATGTGAAAAGTACACAATCTTATGGATTATATCATTTTTCAATGTGGTATAGTACTTTTTTCATTAGCATCCATGTTATTCTAGTTCTTTTGTTGAAAATATATACAAAGAAATCTTGTTTTCATACAGAGCCGTGGATGGACTAAAATGAAAAAGGCAAACACTTAACACATATAGTCCAAACTTTTGTTTAAATGATCTGTCCCCTGATATTTATTCTGCAATATATAAAAACTGTATCTCTCTGTTGAAAAGTCACAATGACCAAAACACGAGATCTAACAGATTGCTTCCAGTAAACACCTTGCAGACTCATCACGTCAAATTACACCTGCTCATTTACTGTGGTAACTGGTGTGATACTGTATGTATGTAATTCATTGATATGCAACACAGAAATGTATATTAATTTAACAAAAATGGCAGATCACTAAATAGAGAAATGGAGAAATGGAGGCTACACAGAGACCTGTGGGCCTTTACAGAAAAGATCCTCTTGAATTTGTGGCCACTCTGGAATCAAATAAGTTATATATGCAGGAACTATCCTCATATGGATCTGCAATACATCCACTTTTCAGAACACTATCATAGCATGTTTTCTGACCCCAGTGTCGATGCAGGTTAAAGACATAACCGGTTTGAGGGATCATAGCACAAAGGTTAAGCAGTAACACAGTCTGGTGTTTTGTGATCTCCTGGTAGTTCATGATTCACACAATAAATATCATACCTCTATCTTGCACTAATGAAAAGTTATGAATCCTCATAAATGGAGAAATATGTAAATGTTTTCAAAAAGAGTGCATACCAAAAATTAAATAATAGTGGAGTTCAAGTCTAACTGATAAAATTGTCCAGATTTATTATTTAAAGAGATCTGGGGCTAAAACGATAAAAGAGAATTATGGGGGAGGGGGTCCCTTGCCTTGGGTTGCCATTATTGATTAATTTATGAGGCATTTTCTCATATTAACATTCATAACTTGAAAAAAAGAGAAATTAAATGTGTTATTGTTGTTTAAAAAATAACACTTTTCATACAGAAAGTAAATGCATTAATTAATTTTATTATACAAAAAATAGTATTATACTATAGAGCATTTTAACATTTGGTATTTGAGTGTGTATAATAATTTCTTTTGAGGCAGGGACCCTTTATAATGTTTTAGCTATATATCTGTTTCTTTAAATAATTCCCATTGTTACATTTTGTTTAAAAAAAGAAGCAAAAACACTCATACAAAACGATGACATATGTTTTCACTCCAATCAGAATGGATTCAATAAAAGGTATCTGAAATACACGTATAACTTGGATATCTATGGACTCCAAACCAGAGGCAGTTTTCTACTGCTGGGCAGCTTTTATCAGTCCCATTCAGTCTAGACATGAGGGCCAATACCTGCTTTCCTAGCGCTCGAACGCTTAGCTGCAGAGAAAGATATGACTAGTATCAGGAGGTACAACTTCTAAATCACTTTCATATGCTGTGCTAATGAAAAATGCTCTCTCATCGACATTGCATCATCATGTAATTTCAGCAAAGCGAGAGAAAGGTATTGCAGAACAAAGGCTCCCACAGCGTAGCTCACACAGGGTAGCTCGTGCGCAACTCGTTATAGACGTCATCATTATATGCTGCAGCCCGATCACATGATAAGGGTGATAAATGTAGGTATTAAAACGAAGTTTATTTCACAACAATAACCGAACCCTATCCTAAGGTTCGTGGTGTATTATGGTCACGTGGTATGGGGTGTTGACGGTCAATGAAGCACTACGTAAATTAAAAGTCGCGCACGCAGCACTGCACTGTGTTAGCTGCGCTGTGGGAGCCCTCGTTCTGCAGCTCTTGAGCAAAGCAGCATGGTGCAAATGACATCACTGTTGGGTAGTGTGATGTAGCACGTGTATAAGCACATTCTTAAATTAAGGGTGACAATCCTAGGTTTCAGTGGGTGCATACTTTCACTGACTGCGTTTATAAAATATTCCATAACTATTAAACTCAATAATGTTGAATGTAGAAATTATAAAATTAAATTACAAAGTTTCTACTAAAGTATTTCAATAATTTGAAGACCTCCCAAAAAAGGCTGTTGTCGAAACCTTTGTTGTTAGCTTATTTCAGTATTTCTATATCAAATCTCCTGTATGGTATTGTATTACTGTATTACTTATTTAATATGTGTGTTGGATAAAATGACACCCGCGTTAACTGACATAACCTTTACATTGTATTATTACAAAATAAACAATATAACTTAATTTTATTATTTTACACATATTTTACACACAAATACCCCGAACATTCTCGTACCCCACATGCAACACACAAGAAAAAAATATTGTGATTGAAAAAATGTTAATGGAATAAACAACACAGACATGCCATAAAGTTTGATGGTTATCCTTTAATACATAGCAGAGCCTTTCCCCGGCGAAAGAGACGGAGTACGACTGTTGTAAAAGAGATCCGTGACATCACATGGTGAAAGGTGAAAGGTGAAGGGTGAAGGGTTGAAGTGGGTGGTGTGTGTTGTGGAGGTTTTTTTTTCTGATTTGTATATTTCAGAGTGCTTTGGCATTATTTATTCCGTTAAATTGTGTTTATTGCAGTTTGTTAAAACATGGATTTAAATACTGTTTTGTCAAAGGTGGAGAGCATAATAGAAAGTAACAGTGAAAAAGAAATTGAAAGTGTCTTGCGGGAATACAACAGAGAGGTAGGACAGTGATATTCATCACGTAAACAATGCAACATGTTTTATAAACTTTTTGAATTCAACACGTATTTTATTTTATTATTATTCATCCGAGAAATAACATATTAAGCCGTAATGCATTTTGTCTTTGAAATAATGCACAGAAATCCTCAGACTGCGGAAATGCTTGTGTCATTCAGTGCAGTTCAGGAAATAGGGAAGCCGACATATTTTGCTTGTTGTGAAAATCTGCAGCTGGATTCATTTTTTGCAACAATCGCGATATATATATATATATATATATATATATATATATATATATATATATATATATATATATATATATATATATATATATTGTAGATCAGGTCTTGTCATATTCTCTTGTGTAACCACTAGTCTGTACTTGACAGTACTACACCAACAATTATTAGTCCGTGACCTTCTACTGTCCAACGCACTTTAATAATAATAATAATAATAATAATAATAATAATAATAATAATAATAACAACAACATTCTAGCCAAATAGACGTCATCCCGCAGCAGTAAGAGGTTATTATTGACATCTGTAACAGCATTTTAAAGACCAGTATTTACAATGCAAAGTTTAAACTTGCTACCAAACAAAGGGTCATATTTTAGAAAAAAAAAGTAGTTTTATTTGTTTAATGTATTTATTGTTACAAAATTAGAAATAAGCAAGCAGTGTAGCCATAGTATGATGTGTACAGTAATCAGATACGTGAGTGCGTGGAACAAAAGCTTAGTCATTCTGGATACATATCTACATAATATTGAGGTCACAAAAGCAATACGGGGAAGTTACTATGCAGGCAATATACAGTAAGGTCCAACAGTCTATAGCAGTTATTAACAGAGCAGTCAAGAGCATAATGTACTGGAAATATGGAGCAAGATTCTTGGTTCTGTTCATAGTAAGGTCGTAACCTAAACAGTTAATGGAAAAGGAAGTGCTGTGTAAAATGGCCCTTTAAAAACTTCGTGTCAGAATGTACTATGCGCTAGCCGAGAGAGACCCGTGACAGTAGTTTTCAGTCGTTTCACATGATTCATTTTCTTGCCATAAATGAATATAGTCCCTGTATAACCAAACAGAGGCCTATATATTTGAATGCTCATTTGCATGACAGTATGTGTTTATTATTTACACCTAGACACTATAGAGGAGTGATAACCAAGGCTTTACAATCCATTTAATTATTTGTTTTGATTACCCTTATTGTGGTGCTCAATATGTTTTTGTTCTTTGCTTCTTTTAGGGTGTTTTTTATAGGGAACATACTTATTTTTACAGTCTCACTAGCTTCAAAACATGTACACATCCTTCAGCCTAGTACCACCATGTTCCTTTCTATATTATTTCCCCATGGTCAGGCCAAAGGGCCGTCTCTAGTAAAGAATCATACAAATAACAACAAAATGATCAAATAGGGAGACTAGTTACAATGGTATTACTAGTACCAAGAGGAAATAATATTGATTTTAAAACCTGGGTTATTGAATCATTTCTTTTCGGGTTGAACTGTCAAAAATATAAGTTTCAAGTTGCAAGTGAAGAAGTTTGGACATGAAGCTGATCCAACAACCACAGGCTTTTGTGATTTTCAATTTTGCCAACTGTATTTATGTTAATAACATGAATTTACATTTTTCCTTTTTAGAACAGTCAAACATTCAATTTTGACCCAAAAGAAGAAGAAAAGCGAAAGGCAAGTTGTGTAAAAAAAAAACAAAAAAACTCATATATACTGTATATAAAGACGATGGCCATTTTAGTCGAGTGCACTGTTTATTATAGAATGCCTCACTGAGGCTAAGTCTCCCGAACTGCACAATGTTATACAGTCTGTTATTTATCTAAACACTGCACCTGTATTCTGAAGTTTCCTTTTCTTGTGTTTATTGCAGAAACTATGCGAGGAACTGATCAGAATCTTAGGGAAGAATGTGCAGGCTTCTTGCCAAACCATGTGCTTGGAGACATTGCGTATTCTTTCACGGGACAAGAAAGTTCTGGGACCTGTGGCAACCAAACAAGGCATGTTAGTCTTGGCTCAGCTGGCCGCACTTCAAGGCACTGGGGAATCGGTTCCAGAGATTTTAGAGGTGGAGCTGGTGGTGGAGGCGTTGAAATGCCTCTGTAACGTGATTTTCAACAGCGTGGCAGCACAGCAGCTGAGTGCTGAGATCAATCTTGCTTCGGGGCTTTGTGCCCGCCTCAGGATGTACACAAGCCAGGGACTAAGTCATGAGGTAGCACTCTTCTCACTGCGCCTCCTTTTCCTGCTGTCAGCACTGCGCACCGATGTGCGATCATGCTTGAGGCAAGAGCTGAAGGCAGTAGATCTACTGATTGAAATCTTGGAGCATATCCTCAGTATAAAGTGGGTAGGGAAATACGAAGTTGCCACTGATCTGGAGGCTCCACCCTTACCCCTAGAAGACAACGAGCGCGCAATGGAGGCTCTGAAAACTCTCTTTAACCTCACTCTGACAGATTTCAATGATGAGGTAAGTCATTTTCTAGGGCTCTAGACATATGTGGAAAGTACCTGAACAACTGAAGATTTTATTATAGATTGAATTTATTATTCAACTCAAATGTGCAGACGGCTGTCGGTGAAGTTCCTTTGTTTTCTTAGTGAATCTACACTTGAGCTGGAATGACCAATGTGTAAAATCCTCCACATATCAGCATTTCCACTAGAAAAAAACTGCTGCCCATCATGTTTTATGTTGTGATCACTGTCATCATTGTCATCATCATTCATCTTAAACATGTCCACTCTTAAAGCAATACACATACACCACCACTTTCTTGGGTAGCCAAGGTTGCAAAATAACAATGCTTTTAAAAGCCAATAACTTTTTTAATAAGTATGACAGAGCTACCAAAATTCACACCCATATAGGTTTTTAGTCATATAATCTAAAAATCACACCAAAACAATGCTGTACAATCAGCATACAAACGTACTATATGTCTTTTGTGTTGCCCAATATAAAGAAACTCGCCTCCAATTGCCAAGATATGCCGTCTCGCCTTCCTACCAATGTTCTCTATGTGGGTGCTAGTGGACCTTTCTAATGTAATGCAATAAAGAAAACATCATCCAGAGAACCTCAAAAATCACCAATGTCACTTTCTAAGAAATGTTTACTAAAGCCCACAAAATATTAATAGATACCCGAGGCACGCTAACTGCTATTTGACCTGCAGTTTCTCAGGATCTAAAATGTCCCCTGTTGATTTGGGATGTTTAAATTACTGTCAATACACAGTAAATATAGTAAAGGCTCAGTGCTTGGCTGGTTTGGGCCCTTTAATGTCTGGGGAGGAATAAAAGGCTGTGACAACAGTAGTAGTTGACTTAAATATACCATACTTAAAGGTAAAGAAAGAAATACCTGATTCTTAACTGCAGGTGTAGATTTTAGGAGCTGTACCCTACTTTGAGTATTTACGACAGCACAGGAACACATACTGTAGTTCTGCAAGGCTCCAGTTTGATTTCATCTTTTTCTTTTTCTACACATTATTCTAAACCCATGGACCAAGTACCAAGAATAGCAGTGGATGTTCATGCTCTTTCTCTGACAGGAGTGATTGTAAAACATACCTTTCATGGTTAAATGGAGGATCAATAGGTCATCAAGGGATTTTTTTTTTTTTTTTAGCAGTCCGCTAGGTCCATAGGTGAGTTAAAAAAGATGTGGCATAGGTAGTATCAAGTATTTCCTGTGGGAACAGGTACACATAAGTCACCAGCAGTGACAAAGTTTCTATTTTCTTTCTGCAGTCTACTGTAGTAAGAATGTACAATCTATATTAACACAGGAGTTATCATATCCAAACAGTAAATATTTGTATTCAATTTATTGTCCTTTTAATATTTGTATAATTACTAAATAGCAGTTTTACAACTTTTGTTAACCCTTCCACTATTGATTACTGACGTGCCACAACACAAAATGCATGGGGTGACACCCCCATATAAAATAGGTAGTCTAACTACACTTAAGAGCTTATTTGATAACTGTAAATTGTTTCAATCCCAACATTACAATAAGCTTGAAAAGTAATTGTGTAGGGGTGGCTGAAGTTGAAGCTAGAAAGTGCTCTATTGGACTGACAGTTAATCAGGAGTGTCACAAAATAAATTTTACAAGGACCGTAGGTCTGTTGTTTATTAATGATCTTGGAGAGGAAAATAAAAAGGTGCTGCTCTGGAGATCCGAAACGCAGGGCACACATGGTGCAAGCAAGAAAACAACTCTGTGCCGCAGTGTTTCTAGAGAGATATTCAAGCCATCAAGTGAAGTGTTGATCCCTTTTCAGGTCACAACGCAGCAATGAAAGATAAGAGCTCGGAGTTACTAAATATTTATTAAGAATTCAAACGGAACACTTCAACTTATTTATCCATAGTTTTGAAACTTATTTGATTACTGATTTTTATATCTTGATATTTATTTCACAGTTTTTTGTACTAATTAAGCTATATATTATTCACTTAATTTAGCCTTTCTATATCATATTTGTAAGTTAGTACCTTGAAGTGTTTTCTTTCAGTACAGTAATAGTTTTTTTTTACATTTCCTTTTCTTTGGTGTTAGCAATCATTCTAAGTTATGTTGCTCCAATGTTTGGGTTTGGATTTGGTGCTTGACTGTAGATGCAAGTGGTAGGCACGGTGTCTGCATATGTGCGATTCATCGATTCATCAAAATCTAAGGATACTGGTTTCAGCACTAAACTAGATTACAAGGAACTATTCCTGCAACTGGCATGCTCCACAGAGAGAAGATCCATCGCTGCCTTGAATGCCCTGGGGTAGAGAATTTGAGCCTATCTACAGGGGCTCTTTGAAGAAGCTGAGATGGGTGATGAAGACATCATCCAATACAAGCAATACAAATACTCATGGTGCACAGACCAAACCATGAACCTCTCAGACACTGTTAGAATTCATCAGCATTACTTGTGCTGCAGTGGACAAGGCAGCTCAGCACCACTTTATTGCTAAAGCGCAGGCTGCATATCTGAAGGACTTGAACATATCACTTCCTGTAAGTTCTCGTTGTCCTGCTAGATTTTGCAGAAAATTATTAATTTATCTGTATATATGCAGTACAGGGCTTCCACTGGGATATGTCCCAAGCAACACTCCATCCATTTAAAGTGTACTTCATTGCCTTAAGGTCTCCACATACAGGACGCGATGCGACAAGCGAATGTGTCGTATGACACAACACACCACGACAAAAAAATTAAACATGCATTTTTGATATGAGGTGTTGACACTGCCTACGATGCACGGCCGACACTGAAGCGATGTGAACACATTTTTAAGGGTGTAGAGGCTCTCTAGAGGCACACTCATTCGCTCTTGTTAGTGACAGTTGATGTTTCTAGCCGCCCATCACAGACCTTTGCTGGCAGTCTAACTGACGGATGGCTTCAATCTCTGCCGGTCAACTAGCATCTCTGACAGGTATTTACCAGTTAAAGGAATCGCGACAGACACACAAGTAGGCCTACTTCACTAATCCAGTACATTTTACATCAGCTTTGTTTTTGGTGATCAAAGCTGAACTTTATGGATCTGCACCATTGTAAAATGTTTAAATGTTTTCTTCCTTTTTAGCAACAATACACTAAACCTGCAACATCAAGGTTGCATAGCCTAATATTAACTACAATCGCTCGCTACCAGGCTGCTCACAGTATGTGCGACACAGCACAGGCTAGCATTTGCTTTTGTACACATGATGGATTATAAATAAGTTGTTCTCTTATGTGTCAGGTTTTTTGTCACAAAGTGGTTTGCAGTGTGCAGGTGTAGAGGTGATAGAGACCGACAACAAAGTTAACAATTCAAATAGAAAACATTTATTTTTATAATCCCGGTCTGGCGACTGCAAAGAATAATCCCAGGCAATACATAGCAATGTGTATTGCACTGTTTCAAAACAATGGGTTACAGTCCTGAAAGAATAAACACAGTATAACACACACAAAGAGACACACACATGATCACAAGTCCAGAGTGAGTGCTAAAGTGCAAGTGGTGAAATACAATTTATTTGTGTACAGTGGTGAAGTGCTGGCCTTAAGCGACAGCTCCGGATCGTGTTCGCTGTCTTAACAAGAACAAACAAGTATAATTAGACACGACAAACAAACAAAATACTCACGGTAAGTTTACAGTTCTCCTTTAGCGGTTCACTCTTAACTATAACAAAGGAACAGATCACCTAGCCATGTCCACTTTTGTACAGGCAGTCACGCCCCCTTGGTTAGTGAGTGCAACCGTTTCTCCTCCAATCCGAGGTTAACACATCGCTTCCCTTCCGGGTCGATGACTTGGTGTACCGTAGCTCCGCGGCCTTTCTAGATTGCCGACTTCCACCTTTCCCTTGGAATGAACTGTCAGACCATCCAGTCTGGGGCACTCTGTTGCCTTTACACAGTGCCGTCTCAGGTCGGGAGGGAGATTTCTAACCAAGATTCATTCTTTCACTGTCACAGGTATATACCTGGATTTTGTTTTTAGTTACTTCCAGAAACTTTCAGCCTCTTTTATTCAAACCTACAGCGGGTTGTACAGAAAATATGCAATGTATAATCTTTTATAATCTGGGGTTGAATATCCTTATTGGAACATTCTGTTTTCAGAAAACAGTTTTACATAACTTAAAATCGAAATTGCTTTCCAGAATTGTTGCGGGCATGTCATTTAACACTCATTTCCAGATGATACTAAACCATACTGTACTTGTGTGTATATGCCTGTATTCTCAAGGCAGTGCACATAGTATTACAGTGTGCCACAAGTAATGCTTTGTTTTTGTTCATAAACACAAACATCATGTTTCCCTGGAAAACAAAATGCACACAGCCAAGTGCTTGTTCTAATTTAAGTCTGTCCCCACTCGGACACTTTCCGTTAGCCCGGTTCCAAACAGATTGTTGATTTATTAATAAACAAATCTGCAATAATAAATAGACAGTTCATTTCAGTTCTTTAGTCATTTTACCTCAGCAGTGTGTTTGTGGTCAAAACATGCTATGTCAGGCAATGGGGGAAGAAGCTGGTTAGTTAACTACTTGAGAGAAGGTGTTGAAGGGGTCGAGTCAGTTCCATTCTCTAGGTGAGATGACCAGGAAACCTGTTTTAGAGCAACGAGTCAGTCAACACGCCTTTATCACTGTTTCATATTTTATCCTAGTTATTATTGTAATGCCAGTAAAACGCTAAACTTAATTTGTGGAGTACTGTACATAGGATTACTGTCACATGACATTGCTGGACTGTTACTAAACTTTCATATTTTTTACTGGTGTAAATGCCAGCAATAAGCGAAACAGGTCTTTTCAAAACACCTTTATTTGTAGACTGTAAATATGATTTTCACAACTGTGCTGGACATTTGGTTTTCTGAACTGTTGTAATACAATTCTTAGGTTTTCCTGCTAATTTTAATGCCATCAATGAGCCAAGCAATGTCAATAAACATAATGACAGGTTTGAAGTGTCTTCAGGTGCTTTACTGACTATTGCAGCAACAAGAGTCTGATTGGAAAAAAAAATGAATTGTGGTATATTAATATTAAATTTACTTATTTTAACTAGCAACATTATATTTATGTTCAAATGCCATATTTAATTATTCATATGTTGATAAAAAGTGGGAACAAATGGAAATTGACATTTTTGACAAACAGAATTTGGTATTCCCAAGAATGGAACAATTAGTAGCATTAAGATGGTTAAAATTGAAGGCAGTGCAGACGCCAGTGTGTTATGCAGTAGTATAAAGCAATTTTATGCAGGCCACCAGTTAAGCATGCAGTCTATATCTATGATAACAACCAACAGCGCTGCATAGGATCAGAGGATGACTCAAAATCAGAGGCAGAGCCACAATAAATGTCTTGTTTAAATTTAAAGTAAATTGTAAAATTGTTGGAATATTGTTTCAAAAATTGTATAATACAACAAAAATATAAGGGTTAATGTGTGGCTGAAGGTTTCTCACTGATAATTTACCCATTCTCAGTCAAAATGGCAAGTTTCTCAGTATCTAAAAAGCTTTGAGGGAACACAGGTTGTGATCTCCACGTACATTCGCTGCTTGTTAATTTATTTTTTTTAAACACAAGTGGGCTTGCATCTTCAAAAAATATTAATTAAGAAATAGGAACACAATTTATTTCAGAAAACATCTGTTTTGCTACGCGGCCAGTATGAAAGCCTGCATCGTACAGTATTCTTAAAAAAAAAAATAAATAAATAAAAATAAAAAAGCAATGTTACATTGGTGTGAAACGACCTTTAACTAAGTTTTGTACTCTAAAGTAACATTTAAACTTGTCAGCAGTCAAAAGCAATAGTTTTTATTTATTGTTTTTGGTGTACTATTTAAAAGCTCTTGTGTATGTTGATGTAGCTAAAGCTACATTATTTGGTGACCTTTCTGTGAATTCTTGGTGTACTAAAAATCACTGTGCCAAAATCGTAGCCTTACATATAATTGATCAATTACAGTTCAATTACACACCTTTTCAAGCTTAATCATTCACATTTCCATGTTGGATTTTACATTGAGTGAATGTTGTTCTTGTATTTCCAACCACTTTTAGTGACTCAATTTGTTTGAAAAAAACGTTAGGCCTATATAGTATGTTTCTGTATTTGTACCTGTGATTACTGTTTGGTAGACTAAACATAGTAAACCAGTTAATATGTGTAGCTGTTTATGTAACTTTGTAGTGTAATTGTAATTGCAATTTCAGCGACCAATTGTGCTGTAATTGTAATTGACCCCAGGTCTGGTCGAGAACCAATGAAATGTTTCTGATTGAAGAGGTTGGATTGAAGCTGCCAGTGTTGTGAAATCAGAAGGTCTTTTTTTCCGGGAAGACCCGATGATTAACTAATGTGAAACAAAAGTAATTCGTCAAAACTGATTTGACCAGGGATATGCCAATAAAATATCCAAATCACCCCGATTTTTATGTTGAAAAAATACTGTAGAAATACATACAAGAAAGTAGAAAGCTAGTGCATTGTGTTTTAAACCCTACAGCGTGTACAATTATTATTTTATTATTATTATTATTTGTTTATTTAGCAGACGCCTTTATCCAAGGCGACTTGCAGAGACTAGGGTGTGTGAACTATGCATCAGCTGCAGAGTCACTTACAACTACGTCTCACCCAAAAGATGGAGCACAAGGAAGTTAAGTGACTTGCTCAGGGTCACACAATGAGTCAGTGGCTGAGGTGGGATTTGAACTGGGAACCTCCTGGTGGTTACAAGCCCTTTTCTTTAACCACTGGACCACACAGCCTCCTACAATAATACTTTAATGCCTATTTCTATACATGTATCATTTGTTTACATTATCATGTCTCTGTACTGCAGATGTCTTGCTCTGTTGAGGATTATAGCTGGTAGAGCTTGTTCTTCAGTTTCATATCGGTAGCAATTCCTTCTTGATGACACATTATGAGCTCAAGCCTTTATTCCCTAATGAACTGTTGATAGTTTAAGACATTATTTCTTCCTTGTCTATAAAACTATCAAATGTAAATAGAAGAAATAGAAAAAAGAAACTGACAAAGAATTATTTGTCAAAGGATGATACTGATTGAGTAGGTTTTTGTGCACTGTAATTACAGTTGGTAGACTTTATTATATTTATTTTGAACATTAATTGTCAATAGCCAGTAACATCCACTCCTTCACTCCTGTTCCATCACAATTCTTCTGTCAACATCACATGGGTTTGTGTCTGGTGTCCTAGGCCCTGTCCACACTACGCCTTGTAACCGTATCGGTTGCCTTTAAATGGACTTTAAAGTGCTAAATACGGTTAGCATCTGCACTACGCAGTGTTTTAATATCGTACTTGAGAACCGGACTCGAGACCACCTTGGAGTGTTTTGGCGCGTTGATGTTACAAATACAGCCACCTGAAAGAGTTGAGAATGACGATCAATACTGCTGTACCACTTTTAGGCTTTTGTTGTAAAATGGTGGATCGTGGAGCGCCGTGGTCATATTTTATGGCATGTTGACGGAGCCTATGCAAAGCTTGCCTATGCGAGACCGTTGCTGTTTCTCCATCACTGATATCTTGTGTTTTCAATAAACAAACTCATAATGTTCATGCTAAGCAACGCTAGGTCTTCCGTGGGCATGGGCTCCATATTTGCAAGCTTGTAAACAGAACGTGCATGGTGGGATACTATCGTATTAAGTCCCACAGTCCATTGCACTGCTTGAAACTGTAACCAGACTATTTTAACAATGTTTGTAATCATTAAGCCAGACTAAACAGGAAACGATACTTTAGTGTGGACGCTTTGAGCTGGATTAATTAAAACGTTTTTGAGTACGGTTTTCGAGATTGGTTATGTAGTGTGGACGGGACCTTAGTGTAAGGTTGGGGATCATGTTATTGTTCGTCCTTCATTTGATAGGACGGTGCCCACCAGCTTCGCCTCATCACTGCCATCATGCGCCATGTTTTGATGATAAAGACTCAGACGGAGGACAAAACAGAGGAATTGCACAGGTTAGCATGATTTTTGGTGTAATACAGCTTGAGAGATATGCATGTGTTACAGTGTTTTAAAATAAATTAATCAAATAAAATAGTAAAACGTCTTATTCTCTTGACAATAAATTACAAGGTGTAGCTTATTGTGGTTGGTGACGTCATTCACATATGTTTGCATAATAAAAATAATGGGTGTAATGTTTGTGCTTTTTTCTGCTATTTGTGTATATATATATATATATATACAGTACTGTGCAAAAGTTTTAGGCAGGTGTGAAAAAATGCTGTAAAGTAAGAATGCTTTCAAAAATAGACATGTTAATAGATTATATTTATCAATTAACTAAATGCAAAGTGAGTGAACAGAAGAAAAATCTAAATCAAATCCATATTTGGCATGACCACCCTTTGCCTTCAAAACAGCATCAAGCATCAATTCTTCTAGGTACACTTGCACACAGTTTTTGAAGGAACTCGGCAGGTAGGTTGGCCCAAACATCTTGGAGAACTAACCACAGTTCTTCTGTGGATTTAGGCAGCCTCAGTTGCTTCTCTCTCTCATGTAATCCCAGACAGACTCGATGATGTTGAGATCAGGGCTCTGTGGGGCAATACCACCACTTCCAGGACTCCTTGTTATTCTTTACGCTGAAGATAGTTCTTAATGACTTTCACTGTATGTTTGGGGTCGTTGTCATGCTGCAGAATAAATTTGGGGCCAATCAGATGCCTCCCTGATGGTATTGCATGATAGATAAGTATCTGCCTGTACTTCTCAGCATTGAAGAGACCATTAATTCTGACCAAATCCCCAACTCCATTTGCAGAAATGCAGCCCCAAACTTGCAAGGAACCTCCACCATGCTTCACTGTTGCCTGCAGACACTCATTTGTGTACGCTCTCCAGCCCTTCGGCGAACAAACTGCCTTCTGCTACAGCCAAATATTTCAAATTTTGACTCATCAGTCCAGAGCACCTGCTGCCATTTTTCTGCACCCCAGTTCCTGTGTTTTCGTGCATAGTTGAGTCACTTGGCCTTGTTTCCACGCCGGAGGTATGGCTTTTGGCCGCAAGTCTTCCATGAAGGCCACTTCTGACCAGACTTCTCCGGACAGTAGATGGGTGTACCAGGGTCCCACTGTTTTCTGCCAGTTCTGAGCTGATGGCACTGCTGGACATCTTCCGATTGCGAAGGGAAGTAAGCATGATGTGTCTTTCATCTGCTGCAGTAAGTTTCCTTGGCCGACCACTGCGCCTACGGTCCTCAAAGTTGCCCGTTTCTTTGTGCTTCTTCAAAAGAGCTTGGACAGCACATCTGGAAACCCCTGTCTGCCTTGAAATTTCTGCCTGGGAGAGACCTTGCTGATGCAGTATAACTACCTTGTGTCTTGTTGCTGTGCTCAGTCTTGCCATGGTGTATGACTTTTGACAGTAAACTGTCTTCAGCAACCTCATCTTGTTAGCTGAGTTTGGCTGTTCCTCACCCAGTTTTATTCCTCCTACACAGCTGTTTCTGTTTCAGTTAATGATTGTGTTTCAACCTACATATTGAATTGATGATCATTAGCACCTGTTTGGTATAATTGTTTAATCATACACCTGACTATATGCCTACAAAATCCCTGACTTTGTGCAAGTGTACCTAGAAGAATTGATGCTGTTTTGAAGGCAAAGGGTTGTCACACCAAATATGGATTTGATTTAGATTTTTCTTCGGTTCACTCACTTTGCATTTAGTTAATTGATAAATATAATCTATTAACATGTCTATTTTTGAAAGCATTCTTACTTTACAGCATTTTTTCACACCTGCCTAAAACTTTTGCACAGTACTGTATGTTTTGATTTTTCTCAGTCTAGTCTATGTATGTCAAGGTAAATGTAGTTATATTACAAATCTGTACATGCTTACTGTAGCACTGCAAAAAGTGACGGCTTCACATTTTGAGTGGTTTGTAGTGTTTACATACATGTCAGTGCTTTAGAATTCCGAATTAGATGTCATTGTGTTCTGTTTATGGTGATGGATCAGTATTAAATACTAAGACTAACATAAATGATTTTACTAAGGCAAGAAACTATACTGGGTGCTGTATTGTCCCTGAGGTCAAAGATCAGTGCCTACTGTGCCACCCAGCTCCCCTGCAGAGTTCTAAGCACTGTTACCAAATTAGATGCATAAGTCATAAATAATGTTAAGAATTGAGAGACTGCGGAAGGTATTGGGATGGCAGAAAAATCTAAGCAGGTTCTGTATTGAGCAGAACAAACCAGGCAATTCACTTTAACTGCATCAGTCTGACTGGGAGAGAGTGAGAGTTTTTAGTCCATTAATTTATGTATTTATTGTTGTATATGTTTACTTATTAGATACAGAACTGGCACGACCAATATAGACAAGACCTGCATTCTCTTATAAATATAGACCTGTCACCTTCTTCTGTTTTAGGAATTTAAAAAAATGTTGTCTGTGTTTCCTTGTCCTTCATACGGATTAGATACTGTATAAGGCCCTATGCACAAAACTTTGAAAAAACATTGTTTAAATACATTGTGAAAAGGACCATGACAAAGTGGCACACGTTTCTAAATTACACCTACAGATAAACAGTCGGTGGTCATCTACTACCGTATTTCTTAATTTGGCAAATGTCGAATTGTAGCTTAACATAAATTAAAATAAATTATACTAACATTTACAAATTATTGATTATGACAACACACATTTGTATTAGTACCTTTTAATTAAAAATGTAGTTGTACCCACTGGATATTTCATACATATTCTACTATTATTATTAAAAAAAACAAAAAAAAAAATTTAATGATGCAGAAAATGTAAATAAAAGACCTGCTCAGTTCTGACTTCTGGCTAATTGTGTTATTCAGTAATAAGTATTTCATTCACAAAGCATGTTTAGGTCACTGAGTTTAATTAATGCAAAGGGGTCTTTAGAAAAAAAAAATGACAGTCAAAAGTTTTGCTTGTGTGCTTTTCGACAACTAGTCTGCCCCCTTAAAAGCATTTTAGGTGCCCTGATTCAGCACATCGGGAGGGGTCTGGGAGCCAAGAGGGTGGGTGTCATCTGTGGATGATTAATGATCTGCAGAGAAGGGTAAGTAGTGCCTAATATATTCTGTATTTTCACCCCCTGTGGAAGGCATGCTAATGCCATTGTGTAGACCTGGCTATAGTCTCAGGCTCTTTGGTAGCTCAAGAATTTCATACTCTCCCCTGGCACAAATAAAACTGTCAGCCGGGGGACTCAGATCAGAAAGCCAAGCCTCTTGCACTGAATAGCTCAAACACACTGATCCAGAAAATTCATTTTGAAGGTGTTTTAAGATCAGAACACTTTTTTTTTTTTTCAAATCTTTTTTTACCAACAAACAAGTCTTTCTAATTTTTAAAAGTTTAAAAAAAAAAAAAAAGCGCTTTACAAGTACTTTGCTTTTCCAAACTGTACTAAGAGAGCAATGCAGGCACCATCGCAGTAATCAGTCAAATAAATAAGGGAAGTTGAAATATACCTGATCTATCTATACTATTGTGTAAAACTTTATAATCAAAATTCAAAACTGTAAAATAATGCATTAAAATTGAAATGTTCGAATTCTGTACTGTTTTCTTCATCCTTTCACTGACACGTTACAGTGATTTTGGTTAACTGTCATGTTTGAAGGGCATATGGCTTATCCTTCATATATGTTGCTTTGAGACTTCTTTTATAAGTCAGATAACGTGTTGCTACATGGACAAACATTGTTTTTTTATGTGTAATACTTGTGTTCATTTGTTGTCACCTTCAGATAAATCCCTATGACAGTAATACAGTATGGATCTCTGTTCAATGTATAAAATTCCTTCAACTTTTAATTTCTTTGCCTGTCATGTGCTCACTGTTCAGCTACTGTGATTTGTGCAGAATATGTCACTTTTACACTGTAATATATGCTTATTATCAGTATAGTGAATTTCATATTATGGTGCAGGGCATGAATTTCAGCATGGGATTGCGGGAATCGCGCATTTTCCAAGTTGCTCCTGCATATCTGCAACTTTCAGTGCGGGAAAATCCCGCAGAGATATTTTAAGACACCAAGCTACTGTATTTTTCACCCAATTTGGAATGCCTGAAACGCTACAACAATCTATAAGGAAGTGGGTCTCAGTGACGAAAGCACTATGAGCCGCATTCTGAGTAGTTCTGGTTTAAAATAAATAAATAAAAGTAGTGCTGGATATTTTAAGTACCGTAAGACTTTATTCTATCATACGCTATCTTTAAGAATTATAGAAACTCCTTACACTGCAGTAAGTAAACAGTTTTGAAAAAAAAGACAATATTAAGTCTATCTGGGTGTTGTTTTGCAAGCTTTAACTCTTAAAACTCCATTCTTTTTGGGGCGCCAGGGCACCAAAGGTTACGCACATATTACTCAAGCACCGTAAACGTATTCAGTGTGTGTATGCGGTACTCCTAGCCGGAACTACGATCGCTTGAGGTTAAGACTCTCATTATGTGACAGAGTTCACAGCTTAGGTTTCGTTTTGAGCCTATTGCTCAGTAGCAGCTAGACAGAAAGGGGCGGTATCGTTGGAAAGCTTAGAAGCTCAGCCCTTCAAGCCCTGTGGTGGCAGGATGTATTCAACAGGTTTGGAATTTTATCATATGGGAGCCTAATATAAAAATGAAATGTGTTCCTATGCCTTTTTTTTTTTAGCCATGCCATCAATCTGCTAAGCAACATTCCTGTTTTGTGCCTGGGGGTGATGATCAGTGTTCAAAGCCAGGGAGGAATTGAGGAATACAGTGGGAAGAACATGGATGTCATCCAGGTCTTATTGGATTTTATGGTAAAGAGGATAGACAAGGTAAGAGGGGAGAAAATAATCAGTGATTGCTTAATAAAGTGTCTAATACAGTGTCCACTTCATTGGTATTTTGTTTGCCTATTCTTCAAAAAGGGCTCCAATTTTAAGGAAGGACTTACCCCTGTGTTTAGCCTAATGACCGAAAGCGCCAGACATCACAGAGATATCAGGAAATATATTAAAGCTCAGGTAAGAGCCTTTTTCAAACAAACTTAAGTATTGCATTTCTAATGTATTTTTAGAGTAGCTGGATAGGGTTTATTTCATCCTAGGGTTAGTATGTTTTACAGATACTTTCACAGGACAAAATTATAATGTTTGATTTAGCCAAAATAATTTCTAAGTCAGATTTTAATTGACCATAGCCTATGCACTTACATAAACTGACACTCCTGAGTATCGTTAACTACAATTATAGTTCTGCTAATCCATTTTGTTTGTCACTAATGTGTTATAGATGAGTCTACTTGAGGGCATTGTGTAATGTACAGTTATAAACATCCTTTTAATTTAGGTTCTGCCTCCACTAAAAGATGTAAAGAACCGCCCGGAAGTGGGAACAACTGTCCGAAACAAACTTGTGCGTCTCATGACACACGTGGACACTGGCGTGAAGCAAAGTGCTGCTGAATTCCTCTTTGTGCTCTGCAAAGAAAGTGGTGTGTGTTAATGCGTTTATAAAATATATATATAATATATATATATATATATATTCCGTATGATCAAATTAGCATTTCACTCAGTTTACTGTACAGTGAACAAATCAAGCTTTTTAAAAGATTAGAGCACAAAATAAGTTCTGTTATACAGAAGCTGGTCACTGTCTCAGTCTTATCCACCTGGTGTCACAGACCACAATTAGCATCAGTCTTGCACTTCCTTACAATAGGTAAAATGAGGTCACCCAAGATTAGTGCTACAGTAATAGGCAGTGAAACCAGACAATTTTGTTCCAGATCATTTCCTCAATAATTCCGTCTTTGATTATTGCTGTACATATATTAGTTATATATTATGTTGTGCAAATGACCTAAGCTTACCTGCTTATTGCACCAGCCTTAAGTATGTAATTCCATTGTGGGAGTGTTAAACCTCAAACATCTTTGATAAAAAAAAAAAAATATATATATATATATATATATATATATATATATATATATATATATATATATATATATATATATATTCTAAAAAATGTTTGCATTGTGCGGGCTAATTGTGTTTTAGTTGACAACTTGTTAAAGTACACTGGCTATGGCAATGCAGCGGGGCTCCTGGCTGCTCGAGGATTGTTGGCAGGAGGAAGAGGGGGAGGCCAGTACTCTGAAGATGAAGATTCAGATACAGAGGAGTACAAATCGGTAAAACCTTTGTAAGTACACAAGACACCTCAAACCATCTACAGTATCTGTATCATGTAAGGTACCGAAAAATAAAACATGTTGGGTCAGTTGCAAGTTGCCACTTAAATCGGTATAATGCTAACCACAAAATAGCATATTTCAATAAATTAAATACTATGAATAAAATAGCTAAAATGTGTAAAACATATTGGAATAAACTAAACATTTTAAACAGTATTTCATTATAGGTACCATGTATATTCATACCTAATCCATAGGGTGCACATTGTTAGATTATCACGGATACTGAAGACGGTGGGTGCGTTAAATAAGTGTGCTGCTCGGAGCAGCTCCGTGAAAGAACACACTTAACGGCATGCTCAGTTCTGCTCCCCCTGAGCAGCTCGGAGCGCTGCAGAGCAAATTTAGAGTTAACTCTCCACCAGGAAAAACAATGTGTTCAGTGCTGTAGTTCCCCACTCATTTCCCAAACATTGCTGCTGAACTGTGTAAAAATGTACAATATAGCAATTTAAACACTATATTACATTTTATTTTAGGTGTCATTTAGGCATATTCAATATTAAAAGATACAACGTACTTACTGTGTAGATGAATTCCCAAGGAATGGTTAATTTGCGGCATTTGTCTTTAAATAGAGCTGGTTTAAAACAGTTCTAAAATAAACCTCTAAATGGGTCTTCCAAAACCAATTAATTGGTTTAAGTGTTTGGTACATTGGAGTAGAGTTTAATTTAGACCAATGTTTATATCCACATCTCTCTTGTCTGGATTCTGGAGAGAACTATTGTCATAGTATAATGTGTGTTCAGATCAAGTTGATAAGGTACTTTCCAAAGTGAATAATGTTCAGATTTGGTTCTTGCCTTGTGGTTAGTTTTATATAATATATGTTCTTTTTTAGTTTATTTATTTATGTATTTATTTATTTATTTATTCAATGCGTGTTTTTATTTATTTCAGTATTAATCCTATCACTGGCCATGTTGAAGAACCAATGCCAAACCCCATTGAGGAAATGACTGAAGAACAGAAAGAATATGAAGCCCTTAAACTAGTCAACATGTTTGATCAGCTTTCCAGGTACTGCATATTTTTTACTAGGTCTGTTGTCCAGGGAAGGGTTCTCTGCAAAATGAAGTAAGGTTGATAGTATGTTAGTAACAACTGCTAAACAAATGGGTATAAATGGGTACTGTATATCCAAGAAACAAGGGGTGCTGTTTTGTGATGTTTTTCTCCAGTGCACTTAATACTTTACTTTAAAAAAAAAAAAAAGATCTGGGATGATGGCAGATTGGGAATTGCATAATAAGTACTGAATTACACTATAATGTACAAAAATGAATTCCGATTGGGCAGTGGTATGGCAAATCTCTGTATATTGTAAAGAGTATACTTTGGTTTGACCTCTCTTTTAGCAAAATAAAAAATAAATCATCCAATGCTTTAACTAAGAACAATATCATTTTTCTTCAGTGCATTCCTTTTATTTTTTGAAATACCAGTTCGAACATATCTTCTTTTGTCCTATGCTGTCCTTTATGGAAAACGTGTGTGTATATACAGTTGAATAGTTAAGGATTAATTGAAGGCCAGATGACCGTTTTCCTTGCCAACCTGTTCATTAAACCAAGAATTTACATCTGTGCTGGTCGGCTCCAATTACCGTAGCCTGAGTATTATAACATATCGAACAAAAGTCAATGAAATGAGAAAGAAAAAGAACCCGACAGTACACCGGCTGCTCATTAAAATCACAGAATTAATTATTGGGTAATTGGTTCAAGCAGTGGGAGCATTGATTTTATTTTATTTATTTATTTATTTTCTCCGCATCCCTCTTTTTTTTTTTTTGAACCGTGTAACAAGACGTTGGTACATGAAAGGATCAGAACTGATTATAGCTGCTCAATTAGAGCGAGGTGAATGAGTCTTTGAGAACAACCTGCCAAGAAGCAGGAATTCTCATCCTGTGACTGTTATTTCAGTATAGACAACATAATGAATTACGAGTGTCAATGTGGGCCCACTGTCTGTACAGCAGAGATAAAGAGAGTCTCGAACAATAGCAGGAGGTGTGTTTTCTTTTATTTGGAGTAGTGATCAAGCTAAATGGCAGCGTGTAGTTAAGGCTCGTATAGCTGGTTCTGAAGTAACTCTCGGGTGACCTGCAAGTGGAGACAGGAATGCACTTTACCAACTCCTTAATTGCGACTCCATTCCAGCTGAGGGTCCTTCAGCAGACTGCCTTGTTTGTGATGGGATCATTTCTAATACAGATTGGAACAGGATGTTATATTGGGTGTCACTGTGTAAAATGAATACAAACACATTGTTCTTCTATTTAAGAGATCTGTCATCAGTTTGCTTAATATGCAGATCACAGTATGTGAGAACTTAATGACTATTATTTCAGTGAAACTATTAGAAAATACCAAGCAGTTATAGTGCATTGATGAAAGACTAATTTACCATAAACACCTACAGTGTTAAAAATATTTATTTTATGTAACTTTCCTTGCTGTTTCATACTATATAAATGTGTAATATAGATAGATAGATAGATAGATAGATAGATAGATAGATAGATAGATAGATAGATAGATAGATAGATAGATAATGTGTGACCAACTGGGGTGCTTTGCCACAGTTCGAGACCTTTTCCCACCGTCACTGTGTTTAAAAAAAAACGTCACCAACAGTACGGGGTTCAAAACAGGGCTAGGCCTGTATTTTTTATTTATACAACAAACAATACAATAAACAATTGTTGGGAATTCCTTAATTCCCAACAGGTGTGCCTTAATTCAGTTCTCTCCCCTGGGTCATGTAGTTTCCTTTCTGGGCTTTATATAACATGACTGTACAGGGGCGGACAAATTGGTAGTCCGGGCGCTCGGGACTACCAAAAATTGTGTCCGAAATACCGAACTGTAATGTTGCAAAGCCCGCGGGACTGCCGGAGGCTTCTAAAGATTTTTTTATTTCTTAAGCAGTTACTTCAAAGATCTTCTATATAGAAAATCGTTGGTTACTTTGTACAGACAGACTGATAAACCAGCTCAGTTTACTTCCCGTTTTAGTACACGCTTTTTTTTTTTTTAAATCGCGCATTAGTTGCTTTCAAGATCAGTGACATGACAGATAAACCAATCAAACAGGAGAGAACACCGTACCCTCAGTGGCTATCACAGTTTTACAGAGGTGCAGGGACACTGCAGCACGAGCACAGTAGAAAGTTAATAAAGGTGCGGTATTTTATTTTTTTTATTTCCAACTGAACAATTAGCTAACGGTATTGTGAGCGAGCCCCCTCACATGGTAATGTCTTTGTAAAGTATGCAGAGCATTTGTACTATTTTAAATGTATACTCTGACATTATTGTTGTTTTTATTAAGTCAGCCGAAAGCTGTGCTCATGTTTATATTCTGTGTACACGTTTAGGCCACCAAGTTTATGTGTACGGTACTACTGTATATTGATTGTATAATAATAATGCATTTGTTTTCAAGGCGTAACACTTGCACTGTGAGAGTGAGTGCACAGGGTAAAGAAATTAACTAATCCTTTTTATATGTATGTGTTTTATAGATATTTATATGACCCAGAACATGATTGTTTTAATTTGTTACGCAGTGGATATTTTAAAACTATTGGTTGGATCAAATTCGCAGGACTGATAAAGTCTGGGAAAATAATGCAAATGATGCGGTCAAACATAATTCCCTACATTTTATATAAGGAAACTATTATTAGCTTTGGTAGAAATAGTAACAGAAACTAGGTTGTTAGCAAACTTTGGCAGTATCTGGTTATATATGGTAAAAAAAAAACATGTTTTATTAGTGGCCCTCAGAAGTGATGTCGGATTTCTTTTCTGAACCTTACCACCTTACAATTATATCTGTCTACATTTTTTTAATAGTGCGTAGCATTAAATGGAAATGTTTATCTACTGAAAAATGTGGGCTACCAAAATTTGTGGTGGGCTACCATAGTTTACCTTTTGGTAGCCCATCGGTCTACCACACATAGTAGTGATTTGTCTACCCCTGCTATATGTTGCTTATACTAGACATGGGTTCTGTAATATATACCTACCATCCACTACCTTCCCCCGTACTTTATTAAATAAAGTATAAAAAGCTACTCAATTAGCCTTTTTTTAATTAAGGGGCACATGTTGATCAAATAAATCTTTTATAAAAACTTTCATTGGAAAAATCAGTGATTAATCATCTTTAGTTCAGTCAGTGTGTCACAGAGCAGCTATAATTGGATTAGCTGTAGAGGGGCAGCAAGAGCTTTGAAGAGATTAAAATGACCAATGATCCTGTAATTAAACTGCTGTGAACAATAGTGACAGTAGGGGAAGGGATAGCCAGTTAGAAGTGAATCAACATCTCTGAGCACAACTAGTGAGGGAGGAAAAAAGATGATTTTTCACAAATTGATTTCTTTAGGAATAATGGACAAAAAAGGGCAGGTGGGAATAAAATAGCAACCAATTTGTTAATAGAAAAAAGAATAACAACCCTTTTATATAATACAATGGAGCTACATCCTCTCCAGGGCTCAGTAAGGTTTCACTTGGCTATCAGTTGGCTCAGGCGATTTACTATTACTTTGTAATTTGTTTTCAGTATGGCTCTTCTGCTAGTCATTCAGTGGCTTGATTAAAAAGTGGTTCAGGTTTGTTTTGCTATTATGCAATAACTGAATGCATGTATTTCATTTGATTTTTCTTTTCATCCACAGGCAGCAGATTATTCAGCCGATGGGAGTGAAGCAGGACGGCACAATAGCCCCTTTGGCAGAGGCGATAAGCCAGTGTAACATAGAAAGTTGTAGCTCCGACTCAGATTAATGTGCCACCTGCTTGACTGGACAGTGTGGCTAATGCCCAGGTACTTCTGCTATTTCTCCACATATCAGTCTCCTTGTTCTGGAGACCCTGGGCATGCATCTTAACCTTTAGGTTTAATGTATGCAGATTCTTCTGGTGGGTCCCTAATTCTTATGTATGTGTAGCTTCAAAGAGGTAAAATAAAATTGTAAGGGGGAGGGAGTAATATCAAATTCATATTTCTAAATCGGATGGTGTAAGTTATTTGCTTTTTTTTATTTTCAGCATGTACATTTTTCCTCCATGAAAGAATGTTTGTATTTAACGTGGTAGGGCTGTGTCTATACAGTATCTATGTACCAGAGAACTAGGAATAAAATGTTATTTTCATACAGTGTGGACACCAAAACATATTTCTAGAATGGAATGTGTATTTAATGAAAATAGCGTTTGTTTGTTTGTTTGTTTGTTTGTTTCTGCCTGAAAATATTTAAAAACTGAAACATTTAATTCCATTTGGTCTAGAACTACTATACAGAACATATTGGTGATTTCAATATAAAAATCTGTACAGCAAAAAGAAACAAGCAAAAAAAAAAAGATTTAGAATTGGCAAATTAGTACTATGTTACAACAAAAAAGTTTTTTGACATGTTTATTAATCTCGCTCACAAAATAGATTTTATTAGTGGGTGATCTGTGTAGCCACCTACTGGTCACTCACATTTCAGTTATTTATTTGTTTTACCTTGCTACTTATTCATATGCCATCAATGTATATTTTCTATATATGCTTACCCTCTTTATTTAACCTCTTATATCAGAGCTCCTGTTTCACAGAGTAGTTTTGTTGTACATATGTACACATCTGTAACAATAATGCACATCAACGTTTTTTTTTAATGTTGTGCCTATTTGCATAGATTATATTAAATGTTTTGTAATGTCTAATTATCTTTTTTTATATCTAGTTTCATAAATGCTTTGTAACCATCTTCAATGAAAAAATTAACATACTACTAGCTGGTTTTATTATATAATAGATACTTTCAGACCCATTGTAGAATCTCTGCCTACATCTGTCAGACTATAACCATTTTTTGCAAATGCTAGATCATTTTGCCTTACATAGAAACCGTGAAAATCTCATTCTCTTCACAAAGGATATCAAAAAACTTCTACACAGTTATCCCCAACCTGGTGGTTTACAAGCACTTCCTTGATAAACTAACAGTAAAAGAACTTGCAACCCATGTTCTTCAGAAACTTGCAGAACCTGCCCTTTCTTTTAACTGTTTTTCCTGTAATGGAGATTTTTATAAACAAGTAAGAGGTGTCAGCATGGGGACTAAAACAGGGCCCTTGTATGCCTGTCTTTTTATAGGATGGTTTGAAAATAAAGTTTTTCAAGAGTACAGATACACCTGTCATATCTTAGATACATTGATGACATATTCGGCATCTCAGTTAACACTAATGAAGAATTAAATGATTTCATTAATTGTATTGACCAGTTCCATCCAACACTGGGGTATACATGGAACATATCTAAAAATATTTTTAGATACCATCACCATCACTGTTTCTAATTCTACCATCAGCACCACCACAAAGAAACTCTTTCATTCATACCCGAGATACGAGACTTCGCATCTGAAAGCTTGTCGTGAGTCCATTCCATACTCCCAATTATTAAGACTGAGACGCATTTGCAGTGATGATAGTGATTTTTAAAACAAAACAAATAAAATGTGTGTATTTTTTAGAAACTGTGGTTTTCCAGACACAACCATTAGAGAAGCTCAGTTACGTGTATCTACGATAAACAGAAAGGATGCTGTGTACAAAAGCACCACACGGAATACTAATAATCGCATCACCCTAGTTCTTACCTATCATCCTGTGACTAAAAAAATACAACATATCATACAAAGAAATGTTAGTATTCTCCAACAAGATCCCTCTATAACTCCTATTTTCAATAATCCACCACTGATGTCTTACAAAAGAGACAAAAATGTAAGGAAATATTTAGTCCATAGTAACATGCTACTCAATTGTGACAATCTTAATTGCTCATTTCCATGCAACAGGTCGTGCTGTGCTACTTGTAAATACATCCACAACAACACAATAATCAAAGAGGCAAAATCTTCATTCACTATTCATGAGACTTGCTTGCACCAGTAAAGGAATAGTGTACTGCACCGGTTCTGTGAAGTGTAACAAACTGTACATCGGAGAAGCAAAACAGTGTTTAGCTGATCGCTTCGTGGAACATCTATGAAGTATGAGAATTAACCCCTCTACATGTCCTGTTGCCAGATATTTTAACACAAATGACCACCCTGCAAAAGACATTACAATATGTGGTATAAATCACTGCTATGGGACCAATGCAGCCAAGAAGCAAAAAGATTGCAAATTCATTGTCAAATTAGGCACTTTGGAACCTCTTGGAATGAACGTTCTATTCTGAAGTCATCATGCCATCATCCTCCAGAACTTTTCTTTTCTTTTGAAAGACAACAGCTTGTTTACGCACTGCTTTTTCCATCCAGCTGAAGAAGGACTTGTAGTCTGAAACATCCTGATACAATAGATTTTTTTATCAATTATTCATATTTTCATACCTACATTACCTTTTTCTTTTTGATTTTGCACCTTATGGTACACAGCAGTTTTCATTTTTAATATATATATATATATATATATATATATATATATATATATATATATATATATATATATATATATATATAATTTTTTTTTTACACCAATATATACTGCCCAACTGAAGGATATAGAATACTTTGATGCCTTTATATCACACAGTTTGTGATGTTGCCAGAAACTCACAGTAAGTCATGACTTCATAAAGCTGCAGCAAGCCAGTGTTTTGAAAGGAGATCCAACTAACTGTTTTGAATAGTTCAAGTGATTGCTAATAAATATCTAGAACCTCTCCTCCAAACAGTTTTGGTATCACACGTTTTTTTGTTGAATTTTGTTGTGCTATATGGAGTATATTACAATTACCAATAGTCTCTACTTAAGCAGGGCTGAATTGAAAAAATGAACATTGTAGAGTCATATTCCTCTTTAAAGATATGCAGCATCAGTTTTGTGATGGCACAAAATTGCACCCTGTGGCTTTTTAAAAAAAAAATCATTGAATTTTTCAATGTTAAAGAATTTGTAAATGATCAGGCTTAAAAAGGAAACTCCAGTGTTCCTTTTAAAAACTATGAGTAAAATTCTCATTGAGACTTTAAGTTACTTTATCCACAATATGCATGTTTTTCTACTCTCATACCATAGCTATCACATATTTTTCTTCTGATGACATAACATTAAAAAGGTTGATTACTTTTTATGTATCTTAAATGCATTCCACTCCCCCAGCATGATCCCCACTGAGTCTAAATACTATTGCTTTCCTGAAAAATATAATTATTTTATTATTGGAAAGTGAAGAAAAATGTAAACTCTAAATTTTAAAGCTTGAACTTGGATAATTATTTCAAACTAATTATGTTAACAGTTGCCTTGTGCTGTAATGTTACAGGATGACGTTTATTCCCAGCAGCAAAATTCTCGCAACACAAAATATCAGATATTCCCTTTTGGCATACTAACTTCAATATATACAGTATACTTGAAAATGTATTTCTTTGTGTATAGCAAAGTTGTTTTAGTTGGGTTTCTTGTTTTTAAATGCATTCCCTATTTTAAAAGCACTACAATGTTAATTGAAGTTGCTTGTGTTAAATCCATTGTGGTACTAAGACAGTTTAAGAAACAACCTTATCTACCAGAGCAGCCGTGTACTTTGCAGATGATATAACTTGTATTCAGCATTATGCTGAGAATCTATTTATTTCATGTAGCTTCTGTAGTTCTATAGAAGGAATCAGCAGCCTTAAAGTCTTGAGTAATTCAACTTACATTCTACAAGTCAATAACTGAAAACAACCATGAATTTAAGAACTGTCTTTTATACTTTTACTCAAGAATTGTCTTTGACTGCCACCACTATCAGTTCTGAAAGTATTTTATATTTTTTTGTTTTTTAATATTTATTTACAATGTACTCTAACACAATGTTATCATTTTTGTTTTGTTTTTGTTGTATGAAAGTAAAAATTTTGGGGTTTCAGTAACAATTTACTGTGTAAAAGATGTCTTTGTAATTTTATATGAACATGTCTTTATTGTAAACAGTACTTCTGTTTAAAATCTGACAATTAGATTAGCATTTTCATCAATTTAGCTAAAAAATGATTTAGTAAAAAAAAAGGTTTCAATGTTGTCTGACTTAGGATTTTAAGTTGGTCTCAGACTTTTATTTTTAAATAATGCTAATAAAACACATAGGGGTAGATGTACTAAAGTGTTGCGTCTGTCGCAAACCAGTTGCAAATGAGTCGGAAGTCTAGGGTGAAATGTACTAAACATGTGCAATGCTGTTAGCGACTTGGAATGGGAATGCTTTGCGGCAGCAGATTTTCTTTGCAGTTCAACCTTAGATAAATATGTAATTATGGGAGTTCCTGCATAAATTCGCAAAAAGGGGGTGGAGTGCAAATGAGGGTTCACAAATATTATGAGATGTACTAAAGCTGCCGCAATTGCGACACTTACAATTGCATCAATTTGTTAAGAAATTTTGAAAGCACGTTTTAAACAGTCGCAATTGTTGCTGGCATTCCCCAGTCCGCTTTTTCACGTGCATTGCCAGTTGTGCTCAATGCATTTTTGAGGCGAACACCCAATTACCTAATTTTCACTAAAGTCAGGGTGTACTTACAAGCCTTTAAAACAAATTTCTATGACATTTCTGGCAGCGTGTTGGGAGCAATAGACTGCACACATGTGCCACAAACCCCTCATTCTGAGCATCTGTATAGGACCATGATCTATTGTGTGTTAATTGTCTTGGCTACTAAGTAGGCCAAGTTAAAAATAATAATAATTAAAATAAAATAAAAAACCCTAAAATCATTTAGTTTCAATTTAAAATAATCTTTTATTTGCATCGTACACCAATGTGATTTATTTTATGTTACCAGTACTATTGTACTGTATACTGTATAGGCCTACTGTACAGATTTATATTTTTACATAATATAATGTGTAGCCTACCCAAAACACATTAGTGTTATTTTAGCACAATGATTTATATTTAAAATACATCAAGAAATGTAAATGTATGTGCGTGCGATTTTATTCTATTGTTTTTAAACCTGACACCTCCTTATGTCGGATTGAACAAACCTGTCCGGTTTAGCGAGGGGCTACTGTATGATTCTGAAAAGCTTTTTGGGGGTGAAGGTTGGGGCCCCACTATAGAATCTGATGGGATTAAGCTGCCTTTCATTATATATATATATATATATATATATATATATATATATATATATATATATATATATAGGCTAACAGTATTAAAATAGGTAAAATGAAGACAGATGATGCATTGTACAGATGATGTTTACATTTAACAAAAACACCCTTGCATGTATAGACGTTATCCTTCGGGCACCCTCTGCTGCAGCAAACCACAAATTAACTTCCGCTATTTATTTGAACAATGTTGCATGACTCTCACAATGTAAGGGTTTCCAAAATTATTTTACACTTTACACTATCAGTGTGAAATGTAATTTTGAACATTTTAACTTAATTATGTTTACCCAAGGTCAGCTCTGCAAACCCCCAATGGTTTGGTTTCTCTAAAAGTAAACCCTTGGTTGCCTCTCAGCACGAGTTTGCCAACATCACCAGGATATTTAAAGCTTTGTTCTAGAACAGTAACATTCATTTCAGTCAGGCAAAATGCCACCCTCTGTGTGTAGAGGTCTTGTGAAAATAGACACAGCGGGAACTGCACACTTGGGAGGTCATGCCTTCCATGCTAATTTACAGTTGCCCATTGAGAGAGAGGCCTGTACTTGGAGCCTCACAGTCTTTCATTTTGCCTCCAATCTTTTTCAGTAAATTTGAATTTCTATACTGTGCTTGAAACTTATGTACTTTATAACCAGTAGTCTTGTTTAAACAGTGATAACATACAGCCACTGGAAATCTGGTATTGCTGTACAGAATATCTAAATAGATAGAACTGTGGATCATACTTATAACATACTTACTAGATTATATTATTATTAATTTCTTTACTTTAATTACAGCAGCAGTGTCCCCCACCTGGGATTGAACCCACAACCCTCCGGTCAAGAGTCCAAAGCCCTAACCACTACTCCACCCTGCTATCTATTCTGCTGTGGATATGTAATTGTTATTGTGTAGGACAATGGATGTATTAATAGTAGATGTTATGACTGGTAATTTATCCAAAGGTTACAATGAAATTGAAAGATCCTAAGCAAAACAGACATCACTTTCAGTTAAAAAAGATGTTGTTTTTTTCCTCATTGTGAGGCAACAAACAGGTGTAATTCATACTGCATAAGCACCCCCTCACCCTCACCAACTACACCTGCAGTGTGTCCAGGATAAAAGGGTTAAGGGCTACCTGGTTGCCCTTATTTCTGGCAGTATAAAGGCAACTCAGATAAATCAGACAGCCTTCATGTGTCCTAGTGTATATGTAATATTATATGTACAAGCTCTTATTTACTTGATGAAGGAAACAGTGAAATGAAAAATATATATTTATTACTAAGACAAACATTACACCTAAAAAAAAGTACACAACTGCAGGGCAACAAGGGTTGACAAAAGAGGTAGCAAGAATATAAAGAAGTATATTTTAAAATAAAAAGTTAGCTAAAGTGCACAGGTCTGCTTTTATAAAACAGTTCCAACAAGCATAAGTTGAAATTATTGAACATAAACAGCCCAAGCCAGCTGGTGTTTATTTAATTTATGAAAATTAGACAGTCTACATCCAGTAGAAATCTTATCGCATTCCTAAGCAGGTTATGGAAACCTTTAAAAATGATTCACATACTAGATTAGTTACTGGGCTCTAAAGAAGCCGTACTGTCAGTTTCCGATTCAGATACATTGCTCTCCCCACTACTGCTCTCAGTGTCCGCAGCATTGGTTTTCTGAGGAGTCTTAGTTGACCACCTTCTTCCTGGGGAGTTAAGGATCTTCACATTTCCACCTCTCGGGCCCCTCTGTTTCACTTCGTCATTTACTACAGGTGGAGAAGCCTTTGTCACAGTTTCCACCTACATTTACAGTTCATTAAAAACTAAAATTACAATGTACCCAATCCCCACCACACACTGTGCCTTACTGAAACAATATTACAATCTTGCTTTTAAAAAATAACATACTTTCAGAAACGTGTAATGGTCTTCAACTTGCCCCTTTGCTGTTTAAATACAGCTCTCTGATTTAATGTTACAATCACATCCTTACCGGATTGTCATGCTGCTTGATCAGTTCATTGATTTCTTCCTGCCATCCCAGAATGTGGGCAAACTTCTTCACACTGTCCACCAGGTCCCCGAGTTCAATCACATCAGTGCTCTTTAAAGGAATTCTTTTGAAAGGACCAACAAGATCTCGGTTTAGCAGCAGACGAGCCAAATTCACAATGCTGGCAAAAGGTTCAATCTACAGTAATGGGTAAACATTTTTACAGATACAATTATACCAATGATACAATCTTTATTTGACAGTGTTTACCAGTATATTCAAACCCTGTCCGTCTTAATTTTCATCTTTCAGTAATGGTTTAATAAAAAATAACAAAGCAGGTATTTATGTAGGAAGGAAGAAACAAGCATATGCAAAATAGATACTGGTTTGCAATACTTTTACACGCACAACAAAAATTTGCCCTGCCAAAACTTTGTAAAAAACATTATGCATTATAAAATACATAGATAGGAAACTTAACATGGTACAATCACAGTGATTGTACCATGTTAACTAAAGGAGATATACAGTTACACACACAAACTATATATATATATATATATATATATATATATATATATATATATATATATATATATATATATATATATATATATATGCAATAGAATATTAAAACAAAAAAATCCTTTAAAAAGTAATAGAAAGGGTGCACAAAGTACAATATAAATACAAAAGTATGTAGGACGTCTCGGACAGGAGTCCTTCATCAGCTAAGATGCCATAGAGTCACTAGGGGTTTAAACTGGGGGTCTTTTCCATACATTGTATTTGTTACACAGTATAAACAGAATAGTACATTAATGTTCAGTGGTTAGTTTCCTCTGCATGCAATAGCATATACTCCTATTCATTCTATTCAAGCAATGAGTTTATTCCCTGGGGGTCAATAACTTCCCAGTGTAAAGCACTAATTAACAGTTACCATAAAACAGTGGCATGCTGTAGGAGGAATGCAATCACCTTACTACTAATGAAGTATAACAACTTTTACATAATCGCAAAAACAAAAGTTAATTTAACAAGACGATGCAAGACAATAAATAGTTATGATATATACAGTACTACTTCTGGTATTAAGCAATGCAAGATTTTCACATGGACACTTAACAAATAACCTTATTTACTGAAACACATCCCTGTACCTACTGACCTGAAGTCTGGGATGCCACTGGCAGTGCTAATTCCAGCCCCAGCCACAAATATGATATTTTGGCAGCGTTTCTGCTGTATCAGGGCAGCAATGTCCCTCAGGCTTGTCAGAGGACTGTGTCCTCTGGGGGGGTTGGGACTTGGTGTGGTTTTAGCTTGGGAAAAAATGCTGCCCATTGGTGTGCTTCCTCTCCTGAAAGCACAGTTTCCATACACTTGTGAATTTGCTGGTGGGTGAAAGGCTGTGCATCCAGAGTATTAGATTAGTGAACTCTGGAAAAGGGATGCTGCATCAAAGAGCTTCTACTATGTAAGCAGCAAACCTAAACTAAGGGGGCTGAACGAATATGCTTGCACAGAAATGCATGGATAAACACCTAAAATGAGGAAATGAGGGAAGGAGGGAGGGAGGGAGGGTCAGCTGAAGATTTTAGCTATGTATTGGGGACAGAAGTGGGACTTGACAGTCTTAGAAGGAAGATACTAGATGTGTAGAGAAAGGGAAATTGTTACCCCTAATTGGCATATAGCAATAAACAACCACTAATATTGACTTAAATAAGTCTAGACTTGTGTCATAAATGCAACAAAGAGACTTCCACTTATTAAACAAAATCACCTACTGGTATCTGTACTCTTCATCAGTAACTATCCTCAGGAGGTTTTACCCTCTCCAGTCACACACAGTTTTTAGCGGGGTACCATTATTTTCAATGGTATGCTTTATCTAGCTAATAGGGCACAGATAAATTGTTAGGGCCATCCAGAAAGCACTAGACCAATTGCTTGGTACACCAAGACACCGACAATTAGACTTTTTAAAAACTGATATTTTGAGCTTAACGCACCTGTGTTTTGACTACAGTTTTGGATGGTCTTCGTAAAAGTGCAGAATCATTGCTATATGAACTATCATTATGCAAACCAGACCAGCAATGGAGATTATTTTAGTTGTATCCTCCACTATATGGGTAGGACTACTGAGACAGCCACCTGTAACTGCAGAGCAAGCATGAATTGCCATGGATATAACAAGTATCAGTACATTAAGTACATTGCAAATTGAGAAACAGCAATCTAAAAACTACTTCCACCACAACTAGCAATATAACCATAATTTACCACCCACAGAGTTCTGCAACAGCTAGGTCTGAATTCCCAATCCAGTTAGCAAGTTTTCTTTCATCTTTGGTGCTTCACACTCTTTCAAGGTTCACACACTGTTTCAGGCCTTGAACTTTTCCACTCTATCTCCCAACAGCTATCTGACCCATATTTAAAAAGCAGTTACAAAGAAATTATAGCCTTGCCATTTGTTTCGCTCCCTTTAGCCTGTGAAAGGCTGAAATGTTTTAAAACTGTCACCTACTCACAAAAGGTAATGGGTGTAATATATTTTAGTCCCCCCTTAGCTGCATTCAGAATGGCTATGTTAATACAAACCCCAGCTGTAGATGCTTTATGGCCAGGGTGGGGGTGAATGAAGCGGGGTGGGGGTGGATGGAGAAAAAAAAACAGTTTTTAGGATTGACTGTGTCAACAAATGCAGCTGGGAAAGATAGAAATAGATAGAAATAGCCCCTCAAAGGCCTCAGTCAGCTGGAAAAAAAAAACCTCTCAACACTCCGAAAGATAAATGATGTGGAGGCGGAATTCAATAAAGGCAGACTAAGAAAAAGAGGGAGGGCATTGCTTACACCAAGAAGCCTTTCTCTGCACCCAGACAGCTTCCAGGAGAAATGAGCAAAACTGGCACGGAGATAAAAGGTACAGCAGCCATAAACAGAGCACAAAAGGGAACATCTCGTAAAGAAAGAATATCGACGCCTTAGAACGAAAAAGATAATGAACTGAGTCTCAACTAAAAAAAAAATATTAAGACTTTTCCCCCCCATCTTCTCTTGTTAATTTTAAAATATCACTACTTCAGACCCCATTCCTTGAATCACTGTATTCAATGCACTCTCTTCAGCATGCTATGTATTTCTGTCCCACAAAAGATGTTTCAATACAAAGGGATGTCAATACTTTTTAATGAATGTGGATGAATTCTAGGAAACAATTTAGACAGAACATTTTCAATGTCCCCCTAACTAAGCCATCAAATCCATCCCTAGAATTAAATTAATTATGGTGCCGCTATCCTAAAAACTATAACAACAGCATGCAATTATTTAATGATAAACAGTAGACTCCTGTTAATCCGTGTTTCAATAATTTGTGTTTCGATAATCCGTGCGGTTTAATACAGTACATTATCAAAATGTATTAGTGCAGAAATCATCTGATCCATGCAGAAGCGGGTATTTGCATGCTGTATTAGTTCAGAAATCAGCTTATCTGTGCAGAAGCTGACGGCCATAATTTAATTCAATTAAATTGAGTACAGTACAGTGCAAGCCAACAGGCAGTACTGTATTGCAGTTACTGAAACCAGTGACAAGTGAGCAGAAAGCAGACTTAAGACTCCTAGCCTGTCAGTCTGTATATGAAGAGCAGTTATGACAATTAAAGAGTTTTTAAAACTAGCTCTCTCTACCTCTGAACAATGCTGATTATGTACAGTATATATTTTGACCATTGTTGGGATATTATATTTTATTTGTATTATTGCATTTTTTGAGTTTTCAATTAATATCGCAAGGATTTCCCAAAAAGTAAACTCAATTTCGGCTAATCCATGTTTTTCACTAATTCGGGCTCAAATCGGTCCCAATCTGCACGGATTAACGGAGGTCTACTGTACAGTGCCTAAAATACCCCAAACTGTGATAAAAAATTTCTGTATTGTAGTTAGTTTTTTTTTTTAGTTTTTTTTTTTAAAGCCACAACAGCAGCAGCTGTTGGCAAAACTTATCAGGAAAAAAGGGTTCAGGTCTCAAGCCATGCAGTTGTGTTTCTTTGTATTTAACACTCACAACAGGGGTCAAACTTGTAAGAAAAGTCAACAGTTCAAATGAAATACTCATTTGGTGTTGATTGTTTACAGTAGGTGGACTTACTGTAGGTTTAAAATACATCTGGTTATACATCTGGTTACACATGTTTTCAAATGGAGAATGTGTATAATCAAAGATCAATGAAAATAAATAATTTCTTCAGGACTCAGATATAATAAATACAGTACATTATCTTTCCATTGTCATTGATGGACAAACCTATTGAAATCTACAAGCCATGGTTGACAGGTTTATTGAACAGCAGGTGATAAGGAGGATAAAGGCCAAAAACTTGGTGCTTCGAGTGTTAAATCTGGCCTGACCCTGCAGTCTCATCTCTCCCCCTTTTTGGTTTTCACTGACCAAAACAATGAAAGTGAAAAGCAATCCCATCCAATTAGAGGAGAATAAATGGCTCATGCTGACAGAACTGGACTTTGAATAACAAAGAGCCAACAAGAGAGCAATACACTAAAGGAACAGAACCCAGCAATACAAATCACTGTGCTCTCGTCAGGAAGAACGGATGAAAAAAACTAAGACAACAATTACTGAAAGATCAACATACATGATGAAAACTAAAAGGCTTCCAACGTGTGCTTCAACATAGTCTGCCTAGCCGCTAATAATATGATCAATCTCAACATATAATTTATGTTACTTTATCTGAAACTTTTTGCTGCTTTTTATTCAAGGTGATAAATGAGACTTAGGTCCCAGTCCAATTCACATTTTAGATGGAGCTGAACACATTGAAGGAAATTCTAAGGTTATGCAAGGAAAGCATGGTATACATCCTGAGTTTAAATACCTTCTTAGCTACTGTTCACCCTGGCTAAGTCACTTTACTTCCTTGCACCCAAGTCAAGAATAAGTGATCAAAAGAAAGACCCTTGCAGAAAAAAAATGTTAAAAATGTTGCCAGGAAATTTGAGCCTGTTAGTAAACATTCTTCACAGAGAAACATGCAATTCTAAATAGTTAAGTTGAAATATTCACACATTGGGTTTGCATCAGCATATAGAATTTACCTGAGAGATCTTTCAGCAGATATTTCTTTATGTTATTTTCAATGTTTTATTTATTTTGTATTACCCAACAGGTACAGTTAATGTACTTTGGGTTTTTTTTAAAACTAAGAACAGCAAAATTATCATTTTTAATAGGACACGCGTAAAACATTGGTTAACATTTGCACTAAACTTTTGTACTTTTTTTAAGTCTTGAGGAGGAAAAAAAAAAGATTAGCAAGGGGAAACCATGTATGCTAATGTCCACCCACGCCATTTTTAAAAGGTCAGGCTTACAGCTGAAAGTTGTATAGAAGCTGTCCTCTCTAAAGAAAGACTTAACTAGCCAGGCACAGGCTTAACTCGGGAGAGGAAAAACCAACACCGTCACTAGGATATAGAGAAACCATGGTGAAGAACGAGCAACAGCCAGGCCACGGTGGAATGAGCAGCCGGCAGCTGCTCTGTGGGCTTTTATCCTGCAACGTTGTATATGCAACTCGAGATGCACTGAACAATTGTTGAAATGATGTAGACAAATTGACTCAAATTAGTTTAGCCTGGGCCATGCAAAGTTGAAGTCTTCGGTGTCCTGATGCATAGCAACAACCCAGAGCACATGACCTTTCAGAGACAGTAAGCTTGGAGACCACAAAGGAATAATGCCCAGTAAACCTCAAATATTGCTATAGACCAACGGCAACTAAATGTACAATAAAAAAATTTAAACAAAGTTTTTGTAAGTTACAGATTGTTGTACTCCAAAAAGACCAACATAACACCAGTCTGTTTATCATCATCATCATAAAATACTTCTGGTATGTATTAATGCTGTTTGATGCTTCCCTAATCCCTTGATTGTTATTTAATGACAAATAAATCCCCAAAGAATTGAGAAAAGATTAAAAGGATTTTGAGGTCTGCCCCCCCCCCCCACCTCCCTTTTTTCATTCAGTGAAACTGGTACCCCCTCCTCCTTTCTAAATCCAACCAATACAATCCCCCGTGGCCTGTGACACCTTCAGACCACCGGGAGTGAGCTTCTCATTTTAGTTACAGTAATCTAATTATATTGGGCCTTCAATTCACAGCCAACTTCGGCAGTGAGGCTTTGGCAAGACCCTTACCCTTGGTCTCAAATGGTGTCGCTAATCCTTTTAGACTCAAGTGTTTAAGAAGAAAAAAATAAACCTAGCTACTCTTTTTGTGTGTGTGTAACCTTTCCGACCAAAACTACGATAATCATTACCATATTTTTTGTTTGTAATAGTCTTCAGCACGTATAAATACATTTTAAATTCTACTATTCTCAAAATACCAGTTTGTTCTGGTATTTGTGACCATTTTAACAAGCAGATGCAAATTAGTTAAACAGTATTATTATTTTTTTGCCACAACACAACCCTATAATGAATGCTGTCACATCCAATGGGTTTTCCCTGTGAATACTAATGTATTTAAAATACTGTACAGCTGGCAAATTACCCTGAAGTCTACTTCCTAACTTTTCAAGGCAGGTTTCAATAACTACTTCAACTAAGGCAACACAAAACTCACTTATTTAGTTTCTGTTACTTAAACAGTCTGTTTCTTTTTTTTAATAGGCCATTTGTCAGTTGTTTGTTAAAATAATGAGGAATGTTGAAATTCTACATTGTTTCCATAGACTTTGTTTTAACATGTGAAGTAAACATGTTAATATTGTGTACAATCGCTAATGTTAATGTTAAGAAGGCTCTTTTGTGATGGCTGGGCTGTGAATAAAGTTGGAATAAAATGAATAAAAACAGCACCTGTCAATCTCAGCTCCAGCTTTGATCGGCAAACATGTTTAATACAGCAGCAAGCTCCCAATGCAGTCTCAATAATGATGTGCACCCACAAGAGTCATAATGATAAAATGCAATAAATAAAATAGATTAAAAAAATAACCTGCTAGGCAAGAAATATTGATTTTAATAACAGCCGCACATAAATCAGAACACTAGGTAAATGTTAACAATGCAAAGATAAAATTCAGCTTACTGTATATGGAAATACACTTTTAATACCTTCTGAAAAAAATCATAACTTACTGCAAAAAGTAAGGCACTACATACTATAATTACACGAAAGAAAGCCCCCCACCCCTCTCTTCAGATGTCACAAACATAAAAATTCCTCTTCACATTCTGCAGCACATTTTAGCCTCACAGAATCAATTAATCGTTGGTAAAAATAAAATAAAAAAAATAAAAAATAAAAGATTCTGTTGAAGATTCTGTTCTAAGGTCATATCGACACTGCTTGACACCATCAGTCAATAGGATGCAAGCAGCATTATTTTTGTAATTAAATGAAAAAGCTCATATACCACAAAAACATTGCCACATCATACCTTATACTTGCTGCCCAGTATAGAATTTTAAGTAGAATGTTAATCTTATATTCCGGGGCATCTGCTTCAGGCCAATATTGATTAGCCTTTTAGTTTACAAATACAATGGTTATTACTACATGGGTTGTTAAGAAATGACACTCTGATACCTTTTATCATATTAGCCAACAGGAGGTACAGAGAGATTTTACTGCCATCTTCTGCATTTCTATAGCATTACACTCCAGATCAACACTGAAACTGTTAGTCAGTTGTATGCAGCTACCATGCGCTTCTTGGTTTTACAAAAAGGTTAATGTATTTAAACATAAATACTCTAGTTCACAAATAATGAAATAATAATAATAATAGAACCTTATTTTGCCAGTCTTCATCCATCTTCCAAAGTTAAAGAACAGCATTAGTCCTCCTAGTTACTGAGAACCTAATTTCAAGTATGCACTCACCAGGCAGAAACTAATTAGAGCTAATTAAACAATGTTATAGGTTTAATTAGATTTCTTTGTCTAGAACTATTTTACATTTTTTTTAAAGCCACATTTTTATCAATGTATCTCTATTTTTTGTACCCAATATTAATGCCTCCTCGTGGCTGCAAAACTTATTGCTAGAAGGGTTGAACATCAACAAGCAATCATTTGCTTTCCCTGCTGAACCTAGGGAAGAAACAGATTTTATCAAGCTACTGAACCTTGGAGACAGGGACCCAGCCTGGGAAATCTCTGCCTGGACTTGAGGGGCACCAGGAAGTTGGGGTAACTGATGTGCGATGAGATGAACTATGATCTCCAAGCACCAGTAATGTGTGAGCCACAAAGGAACCAAGGAAATGATCTTTTGATTACAGACAGATTATACAAGCAAATACATTAGTTTTAAAAAGTTTCGATGTTGCATGGTCAATATGCAAAGATGAAAAAGTCCTTTGCTGCCATCTAGCGAGAAAAAAAAGGAAATTGCATTCTGTCAATGTCTGGGCAGTGGCACTTATTTTCATTCCAGAACGATGTTCTAACTAGATTGCCATTTATTCAATTATACACCTAGGCCAACCTATCAATTGAAGACTAGGTTGGAACAGAATTAATAACTGTTCAATTACATAGTTAAGGACATGGTTGAAACAAAGTCTTGAAATGGATGGATTTAAAGTGTTTCATTTTCAGGATTATCCTAAACCGAGGAGCAAAAATGAGGCCAGCTTCCCTCAGCAATCTTCCTATATTTTTTATTTAGTACACATAATTAATAAATAATTCAGAGACTTGACAACCATACATTTGTTGGTTATTTTATCACATCTGTGATCCAATTGTACACATAGGTTCTCAGGATGTATAGTTGCATCTCAAACAAATGATAATGCTTAATTTCATCAAAATCTGACAAGTGATCCCACAACTGTAGCCTTCAACAGCTAAACCAGGTCAGAGTGGCATTATTGCTTGGTATTCCATGGTGTCAGAATAATATGACATCATGTGACAGAAATACAATGATTCTTGGTAGTAAATCTCCCTCCCGACCTGTGAGGGTGCTAAGCAGCGAGAACAGAGCTCCCTGGACGGGCTGGCCTGACAGTTCTTTCCCAGGGTTCAAGGGAAGTCGGCCAAGTGGGGTCGGCAGCGGGACATACCAATCCTTCCCCGGGGCCCACGGCGCTCTCGCGCCCTGACTGCAAGCACCCAGAACTGGTGACCGTGTTTGTATTATTGTTGGGCGGATATTATTGTTTATTATTTGGGACTGCAATCCCGTTGTTATTTACCCTGTGCAGAACACATTGTTGTGTATTGCCAGGGGATTGTTGTTTGGTCGCCAGACCTGGAAATTATAAAACCCTTTCCAAACTGGATTACAATTATCTCAGCCTGCTTCATTCACGCACTGCATCACTCAGCCACTTTGTCACACATCATAATAAAGAATTCTCAAACCTACGTTAATGTGTACCTTCACTATTTCACCTTCCTGTCCTGTGGATATTGGTAAGTCTCACTTTGTTCTTTTAAACAACAGCCTTTAAATCACAGTTAGTGTTTAATGTAACACCAGCCATGTAACACTGAGTGTTACTTTACAACTGTGTATTTTTCCTAATCAAGTGCATTTTGTCTTACTGATATGACACATGTCACACACCTAATATTACAATTAGGATATACAAACAGAAAAAATGTCAGTCAGTAGTGGGTCAATTGTGGTTTAGTCCACTTCAAGCATACTAAATTCAGGACTAGAAAACCCAAATGAAATGAATTGGTCCCAATTGCAGCATACTAATAATCAGAATTTTCAGTTAATTAGTTTAGGTGATCTGATTAAGTGGACTGACCAGAGGAGCCAACCCATAGACCAGTACTGTATATAGACAATATAAACCAGGATTGAAGAATCATTTTCTGTGCACTGTAGACATCATTATTTTTCTCCTCTTTATAAAGTTATAGATACTGGTGATAAAACAAAACATCATTTCTGTCCAGGATGAGCTATATCATTAACAGTTCTGCCCAGTATGAGTTATTTGATGAACATTTCTGTCCAGGATGTTATTTGATTAGCATTTCTGTCCAGAATGAAACTTTCTTTTGAGCAGCTCAGCGCCAAGTCTGTAGGATATGAAAACCTTGGAGTCCCTGAGTCATTTCCAACACTACTCGCATCCCCTGATTTCTTTCAGGTGCTGCTCCAGGGAGTTTCCCTGTGTACACTTGCATATTCCATTTATAGTTAGATTTAGCATTGCAGGTTGCCCATATTTTTATGCCATAAATATCAGGCTTGTTAGGCATATACTGCGTAAAGTGACAGTGTCCCCTGAAGGGGACAAGATGTTCATCCACTGTAACATATTGTCCTGAGTTGTAAATCAAAGGCAAAAATTTGACCCATTTATCCCACACTTCCCTGATAGCAGCTAATTTGTCTCTTTCTCATCGGTTGGCTCTAGTATCCTGATTATCAAAGTGAATCAATAGCAATGATGTGAAATGTTTCTAGTGACATAGTGGCTGGAAATAATGTGTGGTATTCCACAAACTAGCTGTTTGCATGCATATCAACATGATCAAGTTCTTTCCACTTTGCACCAAGTACTCTCCTGCCTTCTAAGTTCTGGTCATTTCCAGTATTATATTTTCGATTGCTGGTGGTATGAAAATATCAAATACTACTGCTATATCATGAATGTGAGTAACGGCATATCTAGGCCCTGATTCATATGTAGAGATGCTGCCCATGTTATAAAAGACCAAGTGAAAGCATTTTATTTTTTTCATGCACACGAAGCTACATAGATAAATACCATGGGTCATATTGACCTGAGGCATTATGTTTGTAAAAGATCAGTTTAACAATAAATAAACATCTCATAGGTCTGTTTATAAGTTGATGACCCCAACCCAGGAAAAGTGATAACTAAAAGAAAACAACAACAAAAAAAACAGTATTCTGGCACCCTGGATGTCATATAAACCCTTCCTATACAAAAGTGGTAGCTGTTGCTGACAGTTAATGCAGGTGTTTCCTCATTGTGTGAAGATGCTTGAGTATACTTTAATGCTGCAGCTTAAGCAGTTTTCATTGTTTGGTTGATTCAGTTACTGCTACTGTATGTTCTATGGGTGTTTTCACACCGGCCGCAAAGCGTAACATTGAACGAATAAATAAACAAACAAACCAGAAAGTTGAAAGGTCACAGCGCACAGGCAGGCACCTAGTGTCCAAGAAACGGGTTTCGGAAATAAGGAAGACAGAAAAAAAGACTAGAAAACAGACACATCTCTTGTTTATCAGTTTGCAAAGACATTCACTTAGACTGAAGTATGCCGTTGAGCAATGTTTCGTTTTGGAGAAAATTACCAGATGCAATCGGGAACAAATTAGCCCCTAAGAATACTTATTCGGAATATTCATACTGATGTATTCTGAATGAATGTGCATGTAATCGTACTGAATGCTTGACTAAAATAAAATTACTCTATGAACCTTTTTCTTAATGCATACTAATTTATTTGCAGTTGAAAGAGAAATCATCTATATTTGAATATGAATTCCATATTGTCAATCTGTGAATAAACCCACAATTTTGAAGAAAAAAGTGAGAAAAAAAGTAGAAGCAAAAGGGGGTTTATCATGGGGGCTCACAATGCTCACAGACTGTAACCCTACATTTTGTTCTACTGTAAAAAGTCTCAGGACTGTGTTTATGGGCCAGTGGCAGTTACATGTAGATGAGAAATATCTCAGTGGTGGCCAGGTGTTGACGAATTGGAGTAATAGGCAGCGGGTTGTTTATTTGGCATTCATGTGCAAAGGAAATATGTACATATTTTAATACATAAGTACAAGTAAAGGCTACTACCCAGCAGAAGCGATGCAGCAAGCGGAACTGTGCAACGATGCGTCATGATGAATAGAACCTATACTTTTGATAACCTTTCACACCTCTTGCAGCTTTACCTTAATGGACCAGGGCAGCACTGGAGCGGCGCGAAATAAATAGCATTGAATCTTATTTTTTGCGGTTTGACGCGCGTCAGCTAGGGCATTGAACAATCAGAGAACCAAGAGCTTTATGACAAAGGGCAACACAATTATAAAAACACAGATTTGAAATATAATATATAGGAGTCAATTTCGAACGAACTGGATAAGCCTGTTGTGTATGATTTATTGCTATAGATGAAATACCGTCAAAGAAGACACTCTTAATTTCCACATCATGTTGCCGAATATGTACCAGGCTTGATCAAAGTTGTAAATCGCAACTTTGAAAAGTTGAATAGATCTGGCAGTTTTCAAACCTGTCACGTCGCATCGCCTCTGTGTCGCGTCTGGTGTGTGGAGACCTTAAGTGGAGGTAAACCGTGATAAGTTGAGTACTGTTCAGAAATAAAAACACATACCGTTGAATGGACTAAATGTTTTACAACTAACGTTTTAAGTACAAGTAACAGTATTTACAAAGCCTCTGTCTCGGCACGATCGTTATGAATAGAACCGTTTTTTAACGGAGAGGGTTACAGTCAGTAGATTAGTGAAGCGGGTAGCAAAATAAAGAAAGCTTATTTTAAATTGTACAGGTTCAATACAGTGTTTTTAACTTCCAATAATTGTTTTGTAACGTGTTCCTTTAAATCAATAAAGAGAATACTTATGTGCAGCTCCGACCTAGAGTTTCTACATTTTCAACCCAGCCCGTACCCCCCACAAATGGCAGTGTTAATAAACATTTGACGTCACTTCCCTTTTATAATGCTTCGTTTGGCTGGACTGAAGGGAGAGGATGAGCAGGAACTGTTGCGCCACGTATGCAGCATTAGGATTCACAGAATGAGAAAGAATTGTAGTTTAGTACAGTATTACTAAATATAGGTGTATAAATGATCAGCGCATTTAGATTACCCCACTAGCGACGTTTCATTGGGTGTAAGGCTTCGATAGTTAAAACAAAAATAATTGCCAAGTTGGTTGTGGTTGTAAGGGAAGTTACGGTTCACTCAAAATCAATCCAAGGTAGTCAACAAGTTTGCAAAACAGTGGTAAGTTGGCTTTGAAATTAAAACGAAACAATTTATTATTAAATATATGTCTTCATGTATGTTTGAAACCTTTTGTCATGGCGTTTACGATAGTCAAGTTTTGTAATGTGGTGGTGTTGTACTCCATATGTGGAATGCATAGAACTGGTTGTATTGTATTTATTTCGGTTTTTGTGAAAGTAACGCGCAAAGTAACTAGCTTTTTAAATATACTGCCAAGGGCGATATCTTTTATTTTGTGCTACTTGCAGGCGATGTAGTCCCAAAAAACAATAATTCATTATTTTACCAAACGTGTAGGCTGTTTAATTTCAGTTTAATTTTACACTTTTAAAATTGTTTAAACTTTTAAAGGAAATTGCCCACCTGATGAATAGGCTAACTTATTTTTATTTTTTACATATACCGCAGTAAATGAAACAGATGTGATGATAAACTGGGCCTAAAATGTTTCCGTTATTATGTCATATATTATAATTAAAGCGTTCTCTGTTTGTCGAGTTTGACGTGACAAGGTTGTGGGTTATTTTGAACGCGTGGATTTGCGATATAGTAAACTTGTGTGTGTATATAGTCACGTCAGCATCCTCCGATTAGTCAGATCCTAGTAAGTCCTGCCACGTCAATCCAGTTTGTTTCTAAGTTATATAGCTGTTTGTACACGGGCCTAATAAATACAAAGTTCAACGACAATAGCTTAGATAAGAGTGGGTATTTTCAACATGGACTAATAACATCAATATTGTTTTCAGACCATTCAAAAACTAAACAATGTGTCCCCTGCAATAATGTTTAATTTTGAACTAAACTATGATTTTTAGGTAATAGGTTAGAACTGTTCCACAGTTTACCCGTCTGTGCACTGTCCTCCGTCAGAAACCACTGTTGACTTTTTTTAGTTTGTTTACATTCCCAAAGGAGTTTCATTCCACTGTCATTCTATGCTCCTGCTGGTCTGCAAGCTGCACTAACTCAGGATAAGGAAAAAGTATCTTTCACGTATGCCTTCCAACATATGCTTTTTTGTTTTGTTTTGTTTTCATTGTGTGAAAAGCAACTGCTTTTCTTTCATTGCTTTACACTCTTGTGATTGTGGGTCTCTATAGATGGTGAACTCCACACTTGCACTGCTGAAGACTTGCCTGAAGAAATGTATTTTTTTTCCCGTTTTTGCATTTCATCCATGTTTGTCGCCTAATGCTTGAGACTGAGTTCGCTCTTGTGTCCAGAAACTGAAATAATGTGCCAGTCTTCAACTCCATCACTTGGCAACAAGTGGCACGAACACAGTGGTTGGTGTATATTGTAGAGAGCAGCTTCTACTGAGATTTTTTTTCATCAAACTGGCAATAAAACGTTCACCTCGGGGATGCTGCTTGTACAAGATCTGATTTTTTATTTTTTTTGGTGGAATTTGAAAAAAGCCTTAGCTGTACAGTTTAAAGCTTGGCAACGTACAGTTAAAGCTTTTTACAGGACACTTTTCAAAATCTGTCTGTGAGTACATTCGTATATCGGAGATATTGGGACTGTCTTTAGGACCACCTTGGTGATTTTTGGTGTGTAATGCTGATGTTTGAGTGACATATTCACAGCCAGTGCCATCGGTAAGTAATATGTCCCAATTACATATCCACATTAAAACAAAGGTCGAAGTTAATAACAGGATTTTGCTCTGTTTTTATTTAGAGCGTTTTATTTGTAAAATACCGATCATTCTATGCATGGGATAACATTTATACACAAGATAAGAGGTATAGGAATGTTTGGAGATGCTGCTCCTTTAATTGGCTGATTTTTATGTGACTTATAATATTGATGCTAAGGTCAGATGCTTCCAGTAGTGACATTTGGAGGAATAAGAAGCAGATTGTTGATGGTTCCATTACAATGCAGTTTTATAACTGCTTTATAAAAGCTTTGAAAAGCAGACAAATGTAAACAATGGCCAAAAAACACAGATGGGTCAGTATTCATTTACAATAATTTGTTTTTGGCAATGCTGACTGTCTATATAGCCACTAGAATTACCTGAAAAGTGTCTTATTTATCTGGCGTTGGATCTTGGTCCAGGAAAAAGGAATGCAATGATAACTGGGTCTTGCACTAAGACAAGATGGCAGCATTTTTAAACCAACAAGTGTTTTTTTTTTTTAAACTTACTACTTTCGATTGGCTTTTTGTAAATGTTATGAGGTTCTTACTGTTTGTCTATTGAAATATCTGTGTTTATGCTGCTTTGTGAAGTGCTTTGTGATTTTTAAATGAAAAGCGCTATATAAATATAGTATTATTTGTTTATTATTATTATTATTATTATTATTATTATTATTATTATTATTATTATTATTATTATTATTATAATAGACATCAAGGCTTTACGGGTGTAGTCCAAAGAGGCCCTCTTGATTTTAGTACACACTGGTTTATATTTATTTTGAATAGTATGCAGTGCACTGCTTTGGACCTACCCAAAAAGCTTGAAATGAGAACAATATTTAGTTTTAGTTTTACTTAGGATATGCACACACACATCACCCCTATAAGCAGATTAACCTGTTTTGACATTATTCAGGGATGTATGTTTTGAAATTCCTGGGAGTGTACTTTTGACGTCCCTTTAGCATTGCGATTTCAGTCTGTTTCTGTTTAACGCATTCTTTTGAAATACTGTACCCACTCTAATCAAAACAATGGAATATGTATCCACAATGGCTACGTTAACAAAGAAAATAGGTGCATTCCTGAAAGACAAAATCCCTTGATCCTTTTTTATTTTGGTAAGGGTTTACAACGAACATGTACGTGCCATGCCAACGGGTGTCATTTTATAGTAATTAAGGCTGTATGCAAATATTTCATATACAGTAGCACGCATAATATGGAAGTACCAAGAATTAAACACACATTGCTGTTTGTAAGGTTTTAGAATGATATTCCAGAAGAAACATTCTAATTTTACCTAATCAGGGCCAACCAGGTTTACAGCAGATGTAACTGGACTGTTCTACTGGTCATCTCTGGTCATTTTTTTTATTTTTATTTTTTATTTATATATAGACTAGCTACAAGGATGGTTAAATATTTGTATTAAGATTCCCTCCTACTGTAGCACAAACAGGACTCCTTAATGTGCTTTGCAAAAGTTCTCAGCATGTTACTGCAACTAATAATTTAAATTTGTATTTATTATTTTTTAACTTCGTAAGTTATCCACCCAGCTGCAGATTTATCTTGGCAATTTCCATGTTAATGTATGTAATTTATTTATTTATTTTGCAGATTTTTCTATTTGGACCGTTTTCAAAACAATTTTCTATATTTTTTTTTAAATACACACTTTTATTGTGATAATAATAAACGGAAATACAGTATTTCAATATAACTTACATAACAAAATAACAACGTGTTCACAATTGTAGCATTATAATATAGATCACAACATTTTGCCATTTTCTATTGGCAGCATTATATAAGTATAAATTACATATTTTTTACAATGGCAGCATTATAATAACATTATAATACTTGTGCAGGCATATCACTTTTTAGAAATTATTTTTTGTGTGATAGATTTCAAAGCAAACGCACATAAAACCCTCAGTGTTCAAACCTGCTGTTACAATTGTCACAAATGGTTTTAGCTCTACCCAGACACTATTTTCAACCACATTGATTCTATCGTGGATTACTATGGTTAATTAGGTCATGTAGCCTCATGTTTCTATATTTATCTTGGTGATGAGATGCATTGGCTATGTTTACAAAGACCTTTGGCACCTGGAATAGAGCGTGGAACAACTGGAGGGGGTAGACCAGTGCCAGTTTGGTACGATTAACAGAGTTCCATGGGTCAAAGTGTGTCAAATTCAAGAGGCACATATGAAGAATCATCATTTTACTGAGACAGAAATACACAATCTTATCTCCTGTAATCCCATTGCAAATATTGAGAAATAAATGCTACATCAGTGCTTCCCCATTAGTGTCAAAAGTGCATTCTCAGGAATTTCAAAACGTCCCTGAATAATGAAAAAAAAAAAGTTTAATCTGTTTATACTGTACATTGTTTAAAAATAAATAAATAAATGCAGTATACAAGTTATACTATGTGAAATATACTTAATTGCCATAAACTTACACCTACTGGTGCAGAACTTCGTAGTTTGTTGTAAACCCTTGTTGAAATAAAGAAAATGACCGGGTCAAGGGTATTTTTTTCAGGAATAATAGCACGACAATCCTAGCATGCAACCTTTTTATTTTTGTTGAAAATGTAGCCAGTGTTACTTTGTAAATTGTCATTCTTTACCTACATTATCAATGTGATACTGTAGGTAATAGACAGGGTATTTGATGAATAATCAAGTGTGGTCCAGTGGTTAAAGAAAAGGGCTTGTAACCAGGAGGTCCCTGGTTCAAATCCCACCTCAGCCACACATACAACTGCCATTGTCAGACCATTTAAATAACAGTATACACAATACAAAAGCAGCAGTTGTAAAGTTGCATTAAAACCCACCAAGAAAGCCATTTTATAAAAGTGTGTTTTTAGTGTTGACTTGAAAACTGTAATGGTCCCAGCTTCCCTGACAAACGAAGGCAGAGCATTCAATAATTTAGGAGCTCTACAAGAAAAAGCCCTCCCTCCCGTCTTGCTTTTGTTGACCCTAAGAATAACCAGCAGCCCTGCATCCTGTGATCCTTCGAGTGCGGTTTGGAAGATACGGGGTCATTAACTCCTGCAAATAACTAGGTGCTAATCCATTCAGGGCCTTGTAAGTTAACAGCAAAATCTTAAAATTAATATACTGCACAGGGAGCCAGTGTAACATGCAAAACGGGTAATATGTTCACTTTTCCTGGTTTTAGTCAGAATTCTGAGCACCGATATAAAATACATAATGAAAATACAAATATTTAAGATGCATTTTACTGTTGGAATTTCATAAAAGACTATTGCATTGTCATGCTGCTTCGCGGTAATTAAGCAGCAATGTCAAAGTCTGCAAAGTTTAACACTTAATTAACGGATTCATTTCTTTCAGTTTAGGGGCCACTTTAAAAACCTTTTTGGTGTAGTGTGACAATTGGAGCATATTCAAGTTAGTTACAGTTAATATTTTAAAACCTGAAGAAAACCACTTGTTAGTATTTCTGGTGCTATTGACCTGAGGAAATTATCAAGTTTTGCACATTTCTTTGCAGAGTGAGCAGCCTTTCTCCTTTTTTTTTTTCTTTTTTTTTTTTCTTTCTCGACTCTTCTGAGATGGCGCAGTCACACTCGTAGAAAACCCATGTGCTTGAAAGGGTCTTGTTTCTCCCTCACCCCCGCTGATGCGACAATCTCACATCAAGTAGTCGTATTATTTGGATTTAACGCGGGCGCCTCTAGTAGCTGAAAGGGCAGTGCAGCCATAAAGGCCGTGAATAGACATACATATTGAGGGGCATTGCAGCAATTGACAAGGGCACTCGGTGTTCATTTCGAGCCCTGGTAATGTATACTGTAGGCTTGTGTGAGCTACAGGTGAGGTGGGGGAATATACAGTACATAGGAATTTACCAAAATATTTTAAAGCAAGATTTTCAGCTACATTTATTTATAACTACTCATTTTTCATCCCTTTTGTTAATATAAGTAACATACCAAAGAATAATTGTTTGTTTTTTTAGGAGAAGATGAGTCAAACAGATAAAGATCAAAAAGAAGTCCCTTCATATCTTGGCGAGGAACCATCAGAAGGTAACGATCACATTAAAAAAGGACTGTCAGTAGAATATTAACTGAAGATTTCAGTTCCACAGTATGTTTCTGTACAATTTAACATTATACTTTATGAGCTTACACCTTTCACAGTTTTAAATCTGATTGCAACAAAATTCTAATAATGTATTTATCTTGCTCTTAATTGTATTATTACTTGTACTGTGATACTTGAAATGTATTTGCTTACGATTGTAAGTCGCCCTGGATAAGGGCGTCTGCTAAGAAATAAGTAATAATAATAATAATAATAATAATAATAATAATAATAATAACAACAACTCTTAAGTTGGCACACAGAAGAGCTAACTCTTTCATATTTTAATGGGGGGAACGACAATTTGATTGACTTGACCTTTCCAGGTGTGCTTTTGCATCTGTTGGTGTTAAAATAAATATGTTTCAAATGGAGAAATTCAACCGTAACAGGCCCAACACAACAAATATGGCTATGCAGTATATGTTGTGCTTTCTTATTATGACGGTCATGTGACAAATCTGTTTTTATTTAGATTTTTTTTAAGTTTGCATGACCAGTGGGTGATTGCATTACACCCACTGGTAGTCTGTTTAAATGTCATACATGTAGCTCAGTGCTGCTTTAAATTTATGAGATTGCTTTGATATCCGATACAATGGGGAGGGATCAATTGCAAATCAGGAATTCTGACCTTATTGAATTTACAATCAATAGTAAATTGGTTTTATGATTGCTGCAACTTTTTAAATGTGATCTACATGGGATTTGTTTCGGAGAAATCAGGGGGGCTGACCTGATGTATATCAACACTAATTTGTCACCCACAATGTAATTTCGGAATAAGTGTGGACCATCAATGCTGAGTGGTTCACTTGCGGTCTGTAACAGTGCAGTAAATGCATTCGATTTATTTAGCGAAATAGCAGGCAGGTGGATTGAGATGAATTCCAGAGGATTTACATTACAGATAACAAAGAATATTGGTTCAGAAAATAATCCTTTTGAGAGGACTCTAATGAAACTAATCTGATAACAAAAAAAACAAACTGCCTGTGTAATCCGATTAAGTCCAATTAATCTTTTTCTGGTTTTGGACCAGGGCAAATTATATCATTCTGTATCTGAGCTTTGATATTGCATTTCACATTTACCCATGCGCTTAACCTTGTGTCACTCGCAAGCTATTTTATATGATTTTATATGGTTTTTAGATTTTGTAGGACTGCCTTTGAATCATAAGCTGCATGTGAGAGAAGCAGAGTCCTCTAATTCTTATGAGTGACTGATCTACAAACCAGACTCCTCGTCAATGACTTTTTGTTAGGAAAACAGCCACTGAAAATGAAATCTTCACAAGGACAAGGAGGCTGTGTGGTCCAGTGGTTAAAGAAAAGGGCTTGTAACCAGGAGGTCCCCGGTTCAAATCCCACCTCAGGCACTGACTCGTGTGACCCTGAGCAAGTCACTTAACCTCCTTGTGCTCCGTCTTTCGGTTGAGACGTAATTGTAAGTGACTCTGCAGCTAATGCATAGTTCACACACCCTAGTCTCTATAAGTCGCCTTGAATAAAGGCGTCTGCTAAATAAACAAATAATAATAATAATAAAAGGACACTCAACCAGTCTTCATTTGTTTTCCTGCAGCACTGACGAATTGACTATTATCGGGAAGCAACTTCTGTTCTTCTAGGTAGTTGGAACAGTAATCAATTATACTGTTGCTGATTTAGGGAGAAAATGTGAATTAATGGTAGTTAAAACATGATCTACCAGTCATGATCAGGATAATTTTGTTTAACTGTAACTGAATTTTGTTAAGAACATAGTTTACAAACGAGAGGAGACCATTCGGCCCATCTTGCTTGTTTGTAGCTTATTGATCCCAGAATCTCGTCAAGCAGCTTCTTGAAGGATCCCAGGGTGTCAGCTTCAACAATATTACTGGGGATTTGGTTCCAGACTCCCACAATTCTGTGTGTAAATAAATAAATAAATAAATAAATAAAGTGCTTTGTCAAATGATTGCTTCCAAGTGCCATTTTAAGTGTTTAAGTTTTTCATTGATTGCATATAAATATAGATAGAAACAATTAAAACTTCATCTACTGGACTTAAATGTATATAACTTTCAATCTGTTTCTTGTTTAGAAGCCATATTTCCTTTTACCACCAGGTGGCTCTGTTAAATAACTTAACCTAAACACACTCTTCAAGGATGGACAGATCTCTTAAGTTCTGCAGAATTTAAGACGTTTTAAAGATCTAAATCACCTGCATCAAGCTTCCCAAAGTTCCCAAACTTTTTTTTTCCTTAAAGCCAAGCCTTTGATTTCTGTTTGTCACAGTGGCATATAATGTTACATGTTCATTTAAAAAATGTGTCAACATTATGTAATGTGTCCCTTAGATTCACTTTAGATTTATTAGCATACATAGTTTAATTTGTAGTCTTGTTAAAACAAAGTTGATGCAGCCCACCTCTTGGGAGCCACTGTTTTAAAGCATTCTAGAATCGTTCATCCTGTTTGTGATCCAAACTTCTTGTGTCTGCTTCATTCTGAGATGCCAGTCTAATGAACATGAAAGGTGGAACTACCACATCTATGGTAAGAGTAGATTTAGAGTCTTCCTTTTTTCTGTCCTCTGCTATTTAAGTTTGATCTACTCAGATTGTATTTGTTGATTTTCATTTCAGACCTGTTGTTGGAAAGCTGAAAGTAGAACACAGAGAATATTGTTGGTTGGTAGATGGATCCCCCCCCGCCACATTTTTATATATGTACATACATACAACAGAAAATAGGGTAGAACTGGTTCAGCATCACGCTAGAGGCTTTTAGATCAATAGACTTGATTCAGGTTTCTTTTTAAGTAGAGTCTGCACAGTGCACCTATGTTAGTGAAAATCCCTTAGTTCAAAAGCGAAGAGGTTTTTAATGTAATTTGGACATAAAACCAACAAAAACCTCATGAGGTGACTACATATAGTCAATTCATTACCTTTTACATTTAGAACTCTGTCAAATAATGGGCATTGGCTTTCTAAGCAAATCTCTGCTAAGGGTTCCTCATTTCTGAAAACCAATCCCTCGTGGAGACCAGGGAGCAAACATGTTTCTATGATTATTATTTTTTTGTCTTCTGATTAATAGGGAAAATATTGAGATACCCAGTTGCGATAAATGTAAGCTAATGTAAGAAGCTTTCATATAAATATGTGATGTATAATCTAGTTTCATTTTCATAGTTTTCACCTATTAATATTCTCTATCGACATGTTCACGCACTGTGTGGAGAGATTTGTGTGTGGGTTGTCTGCAGCATTAAGAGGTTTGACAGCTAAGAGTAAAAGGCTGTTACTTAACATTTCTAACTGTATCCCTTTTTAACATGCCTCCTTCAAAGCTTCTGATTTGCATTTCTGCCAATTAGGGACTTATGTCAAACAAAACCCTGACCAAGCCATTTGTCTAATTTCATTCGACATTACTGCTGCAATGAATGTTCGTCTTCTCTGAAAGAGTATTGATGTTTTCAACCTATTTACAAGGCAAACAAATGTGTTTTAATTAGATTTATTAATGCAACCCTTGGGGCAGGTTAAGCCTTTGTAATTTTGCCTTTTGAAAATGTTATTGACAGCACCATTTACTTTGGGTATTTGAACTGATTCCTGGAACCCTTTTGAATTTCTTTTTTCAGATTCTAATAAAGATCACCCACAACCTCAGCCAGGAATGTTTTCCCGTGTGACGGGGGGGATCTTCAGTGTGACAAAGGGAGCTGTTGGGGCCACAATAGGAGGTGTTGCTTGGATTGGGGGCAAGAGCTTTGAGGTGACCAAGACAGCTGTGACATCAGTGACATCAGTGCCGGCCATGGGAGTCGGGCTTGTGAAAGGGGGCGTCTCTGCAGTGGCTGGTGGGGTGTCAGCAGTGGGCTCTGCTGTGGCTAGTAAAGCACATCTAACTGGCAAGAAGAAAGACAAGTCTGACTAGAGGAACAGCATGAAACTGATGCAACAACATTTTTCAGGGCCTTTGGGGAGGCCAGATTTTTTTTTCCCCCCAACAGAACAGCTGTGGCAAAAACTGCCAGAAGAAATTGGAGTGGTGGTGGGGGGGGGGGGAGCCATATGTTCCAGGACACTTTAAACATACAGAATGGCTGTGCTAAAATAATCCAGCCATTTGGCTTTCATCTCACAGGAGGCAGAGTGACTAATTTCCAGATAGTGCTTTACTGTTAAGGGCAGACTCTAAACGTGTATTTTTATGATAAAATGATACTGTTGCAGTTGTTGGGTCGTTTGTTAAAGAAACAGTAAAACATTTGTAGGGTCATCTGTGTATTTGCTTAACATGTGCCAGACTTTTTGCTGTCCAGAAAAAAATGAAAAAGAAAAAAAAAAAATAGCATAGTGTTAATGTAAGTGTACATACGTTCATATATCTATGCAAAGTGTTTCAAAGTTTTCATGCAACTAGAAGCATTTGCGTAACTCCATGCTTGAAAATCATCATGCTCATTCATAGTCAGGGTCTGTTTTGAAGGAACGGTGTGCTATAAAAATCTGTGACTGCCTTTTGTTCCCACACCATGAAGCTGAAAACTAAATTTCAGATCAATTCAATAAATTATTGGGAAGTCATAAGCCACAGGCTTTCATTGCAACATATTTAGTGTAATAAATCAAAATGGCCTGGTAGTCAGACCTAAAGGACTGGGAGCTTGTTTTTATTCACGGCCTTACTCTGTGATCTTAAGTCACATCATAACTTTTAAATAAAAAACTAAGGTCAAACATATACTAATTTGTTTTTCTTGAAGCTGTTTTAATTCTGTAGGTAGATTGAAAACTACTTGCCTGATGGCCTACACTACAATATTAATGACATTGAAGAAATGCCACCCTCACCACTTTGAAGATACAGCACAAATGTGTTAGTTTTGACCGTATAAAGAAAAAGGGTGTCGTGTGTGTGTGTGTATATATATATATATATATATGTTTTGCTCTTATACTTTATTTTATTTTTCCTTATGTTTTGAATTTCAGTATGAATTAATTGCATGTATTCCTTTTTCTAAAGCCTTTTTTCCCCAGTATGTTTTATGGCATTGGTATACATTTTGAGATACTGAAGAAGTGCAAGACATTGGCTAATGTAGTATGATAGGGAACCACATATGTTAAAGTACTTCCTGTTTCTCTGACCAAGAACCTTGAAATGCAAGATTTAGTGGACATTAATTGGGGCAAATAGTGACATTTTATGATTGAGCAATAAAGCATTTTGTCATTTAACATGCAAGTTATAAAGACAAAATCAATGTGAATAATGGCCATTTTTTATTTGTGTGTGTATACGATGCAATCCCTTTTATATGTGTCTTAGTGTTTTAATGGAAAAATTGGTTGTTTTTCTGGAAGGAGAATCTGGCCCTAATCAACACGTCATCTCCAAGCACCATAAAAACTATGTGTGGCTTTCATTCATGTTGCTTCTTTTGTTTGGCCTCTGTCACACATGGGGGGGCTAAATGGGGAGACGGACGTCTTTAGAGCCTGGAGGAAGGGCTACCCTCAGCCATGAATTCCCTAAGGTTTCCTCCTACCAGTGAGTAGGGTTTTTTTTTCCTTACCCGAGTGTCAAGCAGTTCGTATTTAGTTTCTGCAGGCTGGAGATGCTGGGCTCTCCGTGCATTCATGCTCTGGGTCGCAGGCCGTGTTTCGGCTGCTTGGTTTTCATTCATCATTTTCCTATCTTTTGGTGGAGGTAGGTGGCATTGCACCACTGGGGCAGTTGTGTTAACCATTTATCGTATTCATTTTATCCAGTCATGGTTTTGCGGCTTTGTCTTTTGTGGGGAGGTGGCCTTACGAGCCACTTCCTATCTGCGGCACTAGACTACGCAATATCGTTCGTGTATTCACTAGTTGGCCAGCATTGCGGGTAGCTGTTGAGCACCCAGGGAAGGTGGTCTCTAGCCAAATTCATCACCTGTTATTAGTCCGTCAATTGCAATTTAAATCATCCACATTCCGAATTCTCTGTCCTGAAAACCATAATGTTAACCTTGAGATCTCATGAATCCTACTGTTTCAAATAAGATTCAAGTATGGTATTCAAAGGAATGTGAAATCTTTGCACAAATTCTTGTATTTCTTCATATGAAACTACTATTTTTGTTACAACCGAACATATTAAGACAAAAAGGGCAGAGACCAAATTGTTTCACTTCTTTGCAAACTACTACATGATTTATGAATCTGGCAATGGTCTATTTGAATTGTAACTGAAGATTTTATGTACCCAAAATAGTTTAATAAACTGTGAATGTTGGAACCAATCCTTTGTTCTCATTGTTGTATTTTTATGGTAATGTCTGTTCAATTCTAAAACTAAAATCTTACTCTACAGTATCATACCACTTCCAGAATCTACCAGGAACAACTTTATTAAAACACAGTTTAATAAACTCTCAGGTTTAAATTGGATTCAGAGGCGGGAAAAACCAGTATCCCTTTCCTAAATTTCAGCCTTGTCTTGTAGCATTGAGAATTGTACAGCACTACACTGTACGGTCACTTCAGTTATTAAATAGCAACCATTATAGGTGAATAATGTAAAGAGAGGTGGTTTATGAGTTAGTCTGCAAAGTCAAAAGCTTGAGAGACATAATATGCAGAATTACAATTGATATTGAAGAAGCATTTGCCCTTTTAATAATAGGTTATTCACTTGTCACATCAACAAACGCAGCTGTTCATCACAGCAAAAGTTAACCTGCAGTGGTTTGATTTTTTTTTCTTCCTCTGGATTAATTTAGGCTGTTTCCATTAAATGATGTGAAATTGATATCCTATAGAAAACATTTGTGTGTATTATGTAGCTTGTACAGTATATAAATAAATAGCACTCAAAAGTTCAAAGTTTGAAAGAACTGTTAAGATAACAATAACTTGTAGCATCCAGTTGAATAAATGCAATGGTTGCAAGTGGCATCCTTGAATTACAACAAAAATGTCCTATGTATAAGAAATAACAATTGTATTATCTTCTTATATAACAGGCTGGTATAAACTACTAAATGTAACTTGATTGATCACGTAGTCATTCATTTAATTGAATACAAATATGAATCTGGCTTTGTAGCAAAAAGAGAAGACCTCAGTAGACCAGTGTTGGAACCTGTTATGCTGTAAATTTGGTGTTCTCAGATTAACTCTTGTTCATCAGTATTCTGCATCTGGCTGTCCCCAAAAAAAGAAATTGACCTGCTCTTTTAACCTATTATAGAGGTTCCCTCTGGGGCAATGTGGGAAAGCTCACGTTACCAATGCTTGTGTTATTCTTACTCTGTCAATAAATACAGAGGTCTTGAGTCTTTCGTGCTGACAAAAAAAACAAAAAAAAACTTTCATGAACACCAGAAATTGGTAAAAAAAAAAAAGATAATTCCAAAGTTAATATGGATGCTCTTTTAATGAACGGAAAGTTAACAATTCAGCTATGATTATAATGATGTTAATTTGGGACCAATTAAATTCTAAATCCTTTGAAGCAGGTTCTGGAATGTTAATATCCAATGATTGAAGGTCTGGATCCCAATCACTTAGTTGGATACTACAGTGGGAGGGCAGTCTCATCATTTACAGCTAAATAATTTAGTGAAAAATATGTTATTTGTTAGCAGGCATGCAAAGCAAAAAGTTAGAAGAAATTCACATGACAACACAACTACACATCCAAGTCTGAGCAAAGCTCAGAGAACTAAGTCTGGTAGCAAATTATTAGTTACTTAACTGATGTTAAATGATCATATACCTGTTAAAACAGAGGCTTTAAGGCATATCTTTTCTACACAATAGCCCAACCACATGGAGGCAAAGGTTTTACATTTTGTTTTTGCATTCTATTGCATTGCTGTTCTCCTGATTCATTCCCGAATTCATCTTTTTAATAAATCAATGAATACCAAGTAAGTGCACATTAAAGAACTGTGATACAGTCTGTACCATTACAGAGCATCATATTGATTTCTTTGGCTGTCCTTGACATCAGCTTTCTTGCTATTTGCAGCTGCAGTGCAGTCAATGGCCTGGACTTTCTGGAAATGCAGTTAACTGCTGGGATCCAGCTGTCTCACAAAGCTCGCTGTCCTCATTTTCTAATTGCATGTGTCTGGGGGTATCACTCAGTACATATTGGCCTTATCAGTTGTCCAACTCAAACCCCTGATGGAATTTCCAGCACTGGTGGTACTGCTAGTTTTCTACTTCTCATGCTGCTTCAAGAGACAGCAATGCTGGTTCAGTCAATTTAAAATCCTTTTACTAGAACATTTGAATGAATTGTTCTCTACACCCCTAAATCAAAAATGGTATATTGCTGTTTCTGGAAGGGAACTGAAATATGTTACAAGCAATCAGAATTCAACATATACTATTTATTCTTATCTGACCCCTCCCCTTTCTCCACCTTGCAGCAGGTTAAGCCTTGAGGGAGGGTTGCTCATCAGCAGTGCCCTTGGTGCATCTGAAGCTCCGACGAGTGAGACCAATGGATCGACTTGTGTTTTCTATCAAAAAATAAATAAAATCTTGTTATGCCTAGTTTTGTTTCCTGACTGAAACAAATCCAATTCCCGTAAACCTGTTTTGGGGTTTTGTAACACCAGCAGCTGCTACAAATTGTACACAGTTTCTTACTAGTTATTCGCTGTTTACTTTAACAGTATTGATAGGTTTGTATCCTTTTCAAAGCAGGGTTACAGCTTTTATGAGATAACGGTTCAAAGGAATTACTGTTTAGTGAAATAGTAATATGAAAATGCTGTACTGCATATAACCAGCCATTAAATCATAATCATAGCACTAGAATCTTATTATTTAGTTTTAGCAATTAATTATCGTCCACATACACATGAATCTTGGAAGTGTTTGCACTGTATGCCCTATTCACAAACTTTAAGGACTTTTTTTTGTTAAGGACTGCTATTTTAAAGTCCGTTTTGATTAATCCAATCAAGTTTCCAGATCATGAAACCTGCTTTCAACTGCTTTAGTGAGCCTTAGAAGTGTATTCAAGTTTTTTAAAGAACAGTTTAATATAAAAGAATGTTTAAAAACATCCCTAAAAAATGAAAAAGCTTTCTTTTTAAAAAAAAAAAAGTTTTGTAAATAGGGCATCTCAGTACATAATACTTCGCAATCAAAAGCCACTGCCTACCCTTCCCCTAGAAAACATTTAGTTGGTTTTATGTGGTGTCGTGGTGGCTGTAGAATGGCTATGCTTTCTCTGGAATTCCTAAGCGCATCACTGGTGTTGTGGTGACAGTTGGGGGGTAGGTACATCGTCACAATGTGGTACACGTACCAATACTTGACCTGTGTAACTGTGAGATTTTGGTACAGCTACAATCAATTGCGATGTGATGTGTTTTCCTATTGTCAAACAGAGGTACATTTACCATTAATTATACATCATTTTTTTGCAAACCCTTAATTATACATATTCTTTTCCAAACTTAAACTGGGAACAGACAATCAATTTCTCTAAAAAGAAAAAACAATTCACGATGAACAAGACAAAAGGAGAAGTCCACTGCAAAGTTGCAGAAGTAAAAAAAAAATGTACAAAACCCAATGTATTGCATATGATAAATATTTGCATACTACAGTATTTTCTTAATGATGGAAAAAATATACAGCATAACGTACCAGATTTGAACTTACATGCTTTCTAAGCGAAAGCTGTTTATACATTTTTTAGGCATACGCGAGCAGCGCAGTGCGCTGCATACCACTTGTTATCCACGAACCTGAAAATAACACTACCCGGGTTGAAATAACTAATTTTGTTGTACCTTCTTTTCCAAAGGCTACAGTAACCATTTTGTCCTTTGAGTGATATGTATTTCCATACATATCTTCAAATTCATCGTTAAAAGCATTCGTTTTTTAAGTCGCCAATTATGTTTTGTATTTTTGCCCGCCCCCAATTTGGTTTTTGGCCAATCGTTGTGTTTTACTGAACTGTAGAAGCTCAGGACAGATTGTACCAATTTTAATATTATATTATGGTTTATTGTGAAGGCTGGTATTGCGAATACCCGGGAAATGCTATACCATTTGTAACATAACACTGACATGGTCGATTCGCATGGGAGTAAAATGACACAGGACGCCAGAGTTTTAAATTTTACAGAAGGTCCCGATGTCCCGTAAAATAATCAGAGGGCCTCTGACAAAATTATCTGGAATAAAAATGGGGAAAGGAAAAAAGAACTAAAAAAAGAATCATTTTTTTTTCATTTGCCCTACTCTCTTTAAAGCAGTGGGTTTCAACCTTTTCATCTCAAGTACCAATAACTATGTGCAATCTAAAGCCCAATTTGCACAGGACTCAATTTTACCGATGTCGGTCAAAATTCCAAAACCTCCTGTTTATGTGATGATTTTTAGTCCTGTGCGAATCTGTTGTAAAAACAACAGGAATCACAACTAGATATGTGTTTGACTGATTTTTAATTCTTTTGTGTTTAGGCGGGCAGCGAAGCAAACCGCTCACGGGTCAGAGCTTACGTTGGTTGGGACAGGGTTACAGTGTCGCAGGTGGCTAGGCTTGCTCTGGAATTACTACTAGGCACATTGAAGTAGCATTTCCTGGTCCCATGCTACTTCAATGTGCCTAGTAGTCCTCTTATGCTATTATTATGTTTTATTATGTAAAAACTATTCAATTAAACATTAGATCAAAGGCTGAACTTTTCTTACAAATCTCAGTAACCTGGGAAGTTAAATTACATACATTACATATTTGTATCTAGTTTATGAAATAATTCGGCGTCATTTACAAAGCATATAGCATTGTCAAGCGTGTTAACATTCAGCTTAAGGATGTTTATCTATGATTTAATGTCAGATCATTGGACAATATTAACTCTGTCAGTAACTTTACAGAAAGTTGACGCTTTGTTTTATAATGAAAAAGGAAATCATCTTTGAATAAACACTTCAAGATAGATTGGAGGCAGTCAAATTAAATAAGATGCCATTTTCTTTTAGCAATAATCAAGGGGTTCATATAAAAAGGCAAGGTCCTAAAACCTGACTCTAAACAAACAGATAATGAGTTTGTAGTTGCAGACATATACTGAAGCTAGGGGGTAAACATGCCCTTGAGGTCCTTGGACTGAAAGCAAGTTAGAAACTGTGAAATAATTAGGAGAACTGGATTGAGCGTACACCTTTTGAGACGGGGAAGGAATGATCATAGCAGTTTAGAAAGGGTGAGGAACATATCCCAGAGTTAATGATAAGTTGATGATGTTACTAAGAATGTGTCCTTCGGTGCCTAATTAGACCAACCAATGTTTTGCCAGCAACAGGTACATAAGGCATGTCATACTGTATGTCACATACGTTGTTTGTTAGGAGATAAAAGAGATGGAAAGCAACTGAGAGCCTTGTTGTTCACATCATTGGGAATGAGGTAACAGAGGTAATCAGATCTGCCTTCAAGCCCACATTCTTTCACTGCAGCTGATCAGTTAGCAGTGATCTTGTTGACATTAACCAATTTCTCACATCTGGTATGGGATGTAAAGCCAAAAAAGAAACTATTAGTGGACAGCTGATGGTGGCAAACAGGTGCTAAAGATTTCCACTAAGTGATACAGGAATGACCACTCATCTTGGCAGGGTCCTGGTACCTGTCCTTTCCACTTTAAATATGGTGAAGCCAGATCTGGAGATGTTTCATAAGACCAGAATGTGTTCTTCAGTGTACTTTATACCACCTACATGTTCCTAATATTTAATGTATTACCTGTTTAATATCTTATATGTTTGTTCTGATATGCTTCCTTCACTATTGGGAAGCATATTGTCATTGTTGTGCCCATAGGTGAAGCATTATGCACGGAAGCCTGTGACTACACCTCACTTCCCCACAGTCAACCTTGAGGAGTCTTTTCTGAGGCTGGAATAGTTAGTAAGCACAGCAAATAATGGTCTAAGCAGAAAAGAAGATGTAGATGATATATATATATATATATATATATATATATATATATATATATATATATATATATATATATATATACAGTACTGTGCAAAAGTTTTAGGCAGGTGTGAAAAATGCTGTAAAGTAAGAATGCTTTCAAAATAGACATGTTAATAGATTATATTTATCAATTAACTAAATGCAAAGTGAGTGAACAGAAGAAAAATCTAAATCAAATCCATATTTGGTGTGACTACCCTTTGCCTTCAAAACAGCATCAAGCATCAATTCTTCTAGGTACACTTGCACACAGTTTTTGAAGGAACTCGGCAGGTAGGTTGGCCCAAACATCTTGAAGAACTAACCACAGTTCTTCTGTGGATTTAGGCAGCCTCAGTTGCTTCTCTCTCTTCATGTAATCCCAGACAGACTCAATGATGTGGGCTCTGTGGGGCCATACCATCACTTCCAGGACTCCTTGTTCTTCTTTACGCTGAAGATAGTTCTTAATGACTTTCGCTGTATGTTTGGGGTCGTTGTCATGCTGCAGAATAAATTTGGGGCCAATCAGATGCCTCCCTGATGGTATTGCATGATGGATAAGTATCTGCCTGTACTTCTCAGCATTGAGGAGACCATTAATTCTGACCAAATCCCCAACTCCATTTGCAGAAATGCAGCCCCAAACTTGCAAGGAACCTCCACCATGCTTCACTGTTACCTGCAGACACTCATTCGTATGCGCTCTCCAGCCCTTCGGCGAACAAACTGCCTTCTGCTACAGCCAAATATTTCAAATTTTGACTCATCAGTCCAGAGCACCTGCTGCCATTTTTCTGCACCCCAGTTCCTGTGTTTTCGTGCATAGTTGAGTCGCTTGGCCTTGTTTCCACGTCGGTGGTATGGCTTTTGGCCGCAAGTCTTCCATGAAGGCCACTTCTGACCAGACTTCTCCGGACAGTAGATGGGTGTACCAGGGTCCCACTGTTTTCTGCCAGTTCTGAGCTGATGGCACTGCTGGACATCTTCCGATTGCGAAGGGAAGTAAGCATGATGTGTCTTTCATCTGCTGCAGTAAGTTTCCTTGGCCGACCACTGCGTCTCGGTCCTCAACGTTGCCCGTTTCTTTGTGCTTCTTCAAAAGAGCTTGGACAGCACATCTGGAAACCCCTGTCTGCCTTGAAATTTCTGCCTGGGAGAGACCTTGCTGATGCAGTATAACTACCTTGTGTCTTGTTGCTGTGCTCAGTCTTGCCATGGTGTATGACTTTTGACAGTAAACTGTCTTCAGCAACCTCACCTTGTTAGCTGAGTTTGGCTGTTCCTCACCCAGTTTTATTCCTCCTACACAGCTGTTTCTGTTTCAGTTAATGATTGTGTTTCAACCTACATATTGAATTGATGATCATTAGCACCTGTTTGGTATAATTGTTTAATCATACACCTGACTATATGCCTACAAAATCCCTGACTTTGTGCAAGTGTACCTAGAAGAATTGATGCTGTTTTGAAGGCAAAGGGTGGTCACACCAAATATGGATTTGATTTAGATTTTTCTTCTGTTCACTCACTTTGCATTTAGTTAATTGATAAATATAATCTATTAACATGTCTATTTTTGAAAGCATTCTTACTTTACAGCATTTTTTCACACCTGCCTAAAACTTTTGCACAGTACTGTATATATATATATATATATATATATATATATATATATAGGAATCAGAAAAAATGTGTTGGTTATTACTTAGTATATAACATTTGCACTGTAAAAAAATCTAAGTAGTCACTTTTATACAATTTTCTGTCATTATCATATGTACTGTATGTTCACATTGCCTGTAAAAATAAGCTTCATGGGGGTTTGCTTTACTATATAAAGGGTGATGCTTGCAAGACAACATCATATTTATATATTTATAAAACATGTAATAACATCTAAGGTCACTGATTTCTTCAAATTTGAACAAAATGTGCACTCTTTAAAATCAACCAAATACACGTGAAAGGGATTTGAACAAATATCTTGTAAAAAACAAACAAACAAACAAACCCATAAAACTATGGTTTGGTTATATTGTTAGCAAGAGAGAATGCAGGTGCATCAAGTCTCTGCTGTTGCTGCAGGGTTTTTAATTACAGTTGCTCTGTGGTTTTTATAGAGAAATTGTGAGCAGGCTAAAAATAACATTAAAAACAGAAATATAAAACATGTTCTTAACAAGAAACATAACAATGGATGAACTAATGAGTTCTTTATGAATGTAATATTCCTTTATCCCAAATACATCTTTTTATTGTAGTACTTTCAAAACATTAAGAAATATTAAAGTTTCCTTTTGTATAAATAAATACACAGGCTCCCATTTTGGCCATTGGTAGTTTAACGTAGAGTATTATTTCTTGGTTTTAATATATAATGCTTGGGGGTATGAAGAGTGATAACATTTGCTAAAAAAAATAAAACATACAGAACACATTGCAATTGACCACAATTGGTCTACCACTGTAGATTCTTGCTGCTGTTGAGAAAACAATTTATTTGATAAAGCCTATAATTTAATGAGTGAAACACTAGGGGAATAATACGGCTGGCACTGTCTCTTATGGTTTTCCACGGTTGCGTTTTAATGTTTGCCTCAAGGTTGGAAAAATATATTGATTTTCAATAAACAGATTTTATTTTGTTCTGACCAACTGCTGAAAATCCTTCAGGTGAAGGTTTATCCAGAGAGAGAGAAAAAAGATAGATGAAAGCATCAGAGTTTTGCATCTGTTTCAGCTAATTCAGTATAACGAGCCCTTCCAACATTCTCTGTGATCAGTTGGTCATGATTTAATTAAACTGTAGAATTCCACAGGCACTCCACTGAGAAGACAATTGCTGAGCAAGAAACTCGGCCAAACCTAAGACAATGCGACTGAAAATGGAATCAGCTTTAACGAAGCCGTGGCTCAGCAGTCAATAATTAGTCTGAAATGTGTTTGGGAGGTATTAAGATCAGAAAAGAGAACTGGCTGCAAGCCATTAGCTGTGTGTTTTATTACCTTCTTTAAGGCATGCTTTGTCATTCAAAAAGGAATTATCTCCTAATTAACTCCTGCACAGGCATGTAGGTTTTTTTTAAATTCTTGGCAAAACAGAGTGGAAATCCATGGCAATGACATATGCAACAGAGCTAAATCATTCTCTTTAAATATTTAAAAGCTACAGCACGCCTTGAAAGTCACAGTATTATAAAGGTCACTTTTTCCCCTGTTTTTATGTCAGACCAAGATCTAAATACAAGTAAATATTTATTTAAAAACAGCTTTCAGCACATACAAAAATATCTTATCTAAGACGACTAGTTAGGGCAACTACCAGACCCCAAGCAATGTGTGTGTGAAGGGGGAATGTGCTGTGGGAAAGGCCATCTTTCAGATAAGGTGTAAAACTAAGGCCCCATCTACTACGCAATTGTTAATAATAAACCTTGTATTCATGCAGTTAAAATTATCTACAGTTACTCTGCAGAGAATTATGCAAGCAAAAAATAAAAAAATGTGAGCTGCCAATTGCCATCTACTTCCTGCCCCTCGATAGACCGAACCTGCCCCCAGAGGGAGGGGAGGGAGCCCCTGCTCTACCCCAGCTGGGGGTCGACCTCGGCCTCCATTGTTGTGGAGTGAGGCTGCCCATTAGGGAACGAGAGGGTGCTGGTCCAGTAGTGAAGGGTGTGTGTAGTTGAGGGGGCCCCAGCCTTGGGCCCGCCATCCTGAGTCTGATGAAGGGAGACATCGGTGTTGGGTTTATTGGGGTAGGCAGCGGTGTGGGCATGGAGTCCTTGTACCCCTCGGCCAACCTGACCACTGCATCCAGAGTGGTGGGCCGGTGTCAGCTGACCCAATTACTGGCCTCTGGCCCCAGTGAGGGAGGTTTGCAGTTCGTATTCTTCCTCTCTCTGTCACAATCCTCCATAACCTCTCTCTTTCATTGGCCTTCTCCTCAACTTCATCATCATCACTGATGTCTAGATCTGAATCACAGCCACTTATTATAGATTGTAAAATTTATTCAACTGTCAGGCCAAAAATTAATGGAAAGCATCAGAAAGAGGTACATAAACCCAAAAGTTTAAGAAAAAGTTGATTAAATAAACAGTAAATAAATAAATAAAACTCCAAGTAAAACATATTAAATAACAATGAAAACTGTGTACTTTACAGTAAACATGATTATCAAAACCTGTATTTTTTAAAATCTAAAATGAGTCCCATTATCCATTTTGATAGATAGTTTTAAAAAACCAAACAGTATCAGTCACAAGAAGTCACAAGTGAGCTGGAAGCAACTGTTCCAGAATGTTTTTTAATTTTTTTTATTTGTGTAACGCTATCTTTGTTTTTGTTTTATTTCCCGCAGTTTTTTTTTTTATTATTATTATTTTTTTAGTATTATTATTACATTTCTTTGGTGACAAATGATGCAGGCTGCACTTTTGCAGTGCTTCAACACAACCTAAACAGTTTGTGGAAACCCAGTTTAAGAATGCTGTATGATATCAATAGTCACGCAAGGCCAAATTGGAACTCAGACAGAAATATTTAAATATACCATCCTGTATCTTAATACTAATTAGGTTGTTTGCATTTGGTAGGAGAATTCAGAAAGATTTACAGAACCAGACAGAAACGTGGCAAATAAAATTCAATGTCAACAAATGTTACATGCCTCTCACAAACATGTATCCAAATACCAAATGGGGGGTATAGAACTAGAACAGGCTCACCAAGAGAAAGCCCTTGGTCTTGTAATAGACTCATTCCTGTCAGCAACCAGATGCAGGGAAGCAATCAAAAAGACAAACAGAATGCTTGGATATATAGCCACAAATGTAGAGTACAACTCCAAGGAGCCTATGAGGAGGTTGTATAATGCACTGGTGAGATGACACTTAGAATACTGTGCCCAATCCTGGTAACCACAGTAGTAAAGGGACAGTGCGGCCCTGGACAGAGTCCAATGAAGAGCAACCAGACTAATCCCAGGGAGCAAAGAACAATTAGAGGGGACATGACATGATACTTAGGACAGAGGGAAGGAGACACGTCTTCACAAAGAGAGTGGTGAGGGTACGGAATGGGTTACCTAGACATGTTGTTGAGGCAGAATCACTTGGATCCTTTAAGACCAAATTTGACAGTTTTGAGATCAATCAGCTACTAGGAACCGGACAGGCTTAATGGGCTGTATGGCCTCCCCTCGTTCGGAAATGTTCTTATGTCCTTATGTAAAATTAAGGATCTCTGTTCAGTTTAAAATAGTGGATGGTTGTAGAGACTGCATCTCTGCTTTTTACACTCACAGAAGGAGTGCAGTTTAAATAACAATAAAAAAACGATGAACAGGATGAACATTGTACTGACTGAGACTGAGACAGCAGATTATTGACACCAGGCCCCTGTGTGCCCCCAGTGTTTAGCTTCCTGCTTCCCACAGAACAAAATATTGATTTCACATATTGTTGTTTACAAAATGACTACATTTTGCTTTTAGAAGCTTCATGTTAAAAACATTTTTCTACCATCTGGTACCAATCTCATTGGTTCAGTGTAAAAGTTGTAAATGTTGTTTTGAAGAACCGCAGAATTGCTAACAATTGCACTTGCTGTTTTTGATCCTTAGGCAGTTGACACCTATGATGGTGTATTCCCACATAACTCTTTGTGCAATACTATCATAGACTCTCAGTTTACTATTTTGGGATCATTCCTGCCAGCACTTACTTTACAAGTAGAATTTATGGCCAACAAAATTAACCTCTGCCCACAGCCTGTATATGGGATTTCAATAGACTGTTCAATTTGACAAATATTTCCAAAATAGACATGTGTTCTTGTGCCTTTAATACAAAGATTTTTTTTAAAGTTTACAATACTTTGTTAAACGTAAACTGGTTAAGAAAATTGATTCCACAGCCTTGGTTATCACTCCTTTAAGAACATGTAACACATAGGCGGAGTCTTTCGTTTGGGGAGGCTATTCCACACTTTTCCCCCTGCATTTATTGAACCCAACGATGTACAGTAAGATGCACACACATTATATATAGAGAGAGAATTAAGACTTTCATTTTTTTCTTTTACTCTGTTACAAGTGAGACTGAACACTAAGGTTATTCACTGTGTTGAATTTGAAAAATAGTCGGACTGACAGACAGATTCATTCTCCTGCGTCTTTGAGAACTTGTACTGTATAATAATTTATAGCACAAAACAGACCCCGACATAAGATGGCCAAATAAATGTTTAACATAGCACAAGCTTGTACTTTATAACATGTTATGCATATTTCAGCAAATTAGGTGGAGGACCCGTCCCAGCAGCCTGTCTGGTGGTAGGGAGACCCGGCTACCCCAGGGGGACAGAAAGGTACCCAGAACTGGAAAAGGAAAGATCTAGACCGGTCCCATCTGTAGAACAGACCTCCATCAGGCGTGACCCCCTAAGTGAGGGCACACACTGGATGCCCGCGGGATCTGGAGGAAATGGGAGGAGGGTTAGGATAAGTAAAAACCGTGTAGATTAGAGCCTCGCTGAGGCTAAAGCACACAAGTGTGGCCAGGGGCCCTTCTGACCTACGAGGAACCTGGGCGCCGTAGTCAGGCCCGGCCAGGGGGTGAGACCCACTTCCCCAGAGGGGCCCTGTGTGGACAATGTGGTGAAGGAAGAAGAAGCAGAGGAGGAGGGAGAAGGAGGACAAACACAAAATGAAAGACAAGAGCAGGAAGTAGTGCACAGCTTAAATAGATTGACAGATGGAACAGCCAGAGGGGATCCCCGGCGTCGCGCAAACCCCACCCAGAAACCGGCGAGATGTACACAACGCCAGCTATTGGAAGCAGCTCGGATGACAGAGAGCAGCTGAGTCATCCCACACCAGGAAGCAGATATTAAAATGCGACCGCTTCCTTCCGCAGCCGAATGCAGCCAGAAAAGGCAGGACGGCGCGGTTTCGGGGTAAACTGGCTGAGAAAGAGAAAGAGAGAGAGGAGAGAGCAGGTGAGTGCCTTCTGCGGTGCCCCCCAAACTACGCAATAAAGGCTACATAAATGCTGACAGTGCTTATTATGGTATTCTGTTATGTTTCTTAATGTATGAAGAGGTCAGAAGGTTGTTTTTTTATGAATTCAAAATTGCTACAAACTGTAAAAAATGTCTAAAACTGTGATCAGATTAGGTAGTCAGCATGAAATGGGTTTGGTCCCCAAACACCTGAGGACCACAGGGCATTGCTGACTAAAATCATTTCGAGGCACATCATTTTCAAGTAAATAGAGTTTTAATTTTTAATTACAACTGACAGATCCAAAGTGGTAAGCCAAATGTATGCTTCACTAAAGAGTAAATACTACATTCCATGAAGCTTAACCCAATTAGGAGGAAGTAGCTTTTTTTTGTACTCTCCCTTTGCTTTTTATGAGCTTTGCAATCATTCTGGGTGGTTCTTGTTGCCTGAGTTCAGGAGCTGGTCTTTAGTTTAAATTGCCTGTCATAGACATATACATAATTACATAGATTAGATCTGCCAGTGTCGTTATATTAGTAAGAATCAGCACCATCTAGTGCTCAGTTGTGTAATGCAAGCAACACAATAGGCTCTTCCCAAAACACACCTTGGCTGAGACTTTTGTTGCATACTGTATCTGTATGTCTATGGCAGGCAACTAGAACTGAACTCAGAATGACTGTAAACATCATGAAAGAAAATGTCATTTGAAGCCTTGCTCTTTAAAGGGTAGACATGTATAGCTCTAGTATACTGCACCTACAACAGTGATTGTAACGGTGATACTGTTTGTGCAAGTCAGTGGGGCAACTGAAAGTTTTCAAGTTTATGATTCAAATCTGGATTTGGGAATATATGAGATTCAATAACCAAAGGGTTGTTCATAATCGAACACATACATAATGCAGAACAACTCTCTTATGCTGAAAATATAAAGTTGTTCTTTATAGAACCTAATAAACAATGGCTCCTTATCAAGCCTTAAGAATCCTTTTGTTCAGTAGGAAACATGTATTTTTTTCATTTGTAAAACGTCTTTACGGTATGCCAGGTTACATGGTTATTTTCTACACGTTCAAGGCATTACATATTTGTGGGCATTGCTTGAGGCTGGATCTGAAGGGAGCAGTTGCACCTATTTAGCCACCAGAGCAACTTTTCTCTCATTCAGATACTAACCTGTCTCTCTCCTGCTTAGCTTCTGAACATGAACACAATCCAAGGTGCTATGACATGCAAATCTCCTGTATTGTATACCACTGTATAAGATTTCTATGTATACCGACCATCAACGAAAGTATTATACCACAATTACCATATATATATATATATATATATATATATATATATATATATATATATATATATATATATATATATATATATATTACAATTACTGCACAAGAGCAAATATAATTAATCTAATAACTCTACAAAGCTAAAAACGACTAAAAACACTGCACAATTCGGCACGATCTTCAGTGACCAATAATTAATTACAGGAATGGTTGACATATCAGGAATGAGCTGGTTTGGCAGTCTTGGAGATTAAAACCTTGCTACATTTTTGTGAAAGGAAAATAAAACTTAAAATAAAAAAAATAAAAGATTATATTTTGAATTAGCGCAAGATTACATTATAGCAAGTTATAAATTCACTGTATATATTTTTTCAAAAACACCTTTCTGTATTTTTACCTAATAAAAACTGTACAGCAGATGACCAGCAGTGTTTGTTTTATGACATGAATGTCTCCATAATGCCTTTGCACAGTCACTGCATTCAATGAATGTGTTCAAGATGGACAAAATATTTGTCACTGTTATTTGACAAGACCAGTTTCAGTTGTGGTGAATGGTAGAGGTAGTGTGATCTTGTTTGATTGTGTGTCAATTGCATTCAGTGGGTGACAGATCCATATCACACTGCTCTGGTTCTTATAGGAAATTCAAATTTACAGTTTTCCCTGGGTTTAACAAAAGTAATGTTTGACTCAAAAAATACCGACTTATCCACATATTTACATTGGTTAGATAAATTAATGGAATTTTATTTTTTTTTAGTGCATATGATGTCCTTTTTTTAAGTATATTTAAAAATATAAATCTTTTTTTATATATGTATCATACACTTTTACCTGTATACTACATAGTAGTTCATAATGTTTTATCATTTGCTAGAGCCAGTGACTCCTCCTCTGTCAAAGTGATTTCTGACCCCAAAATTCCCTAGGATGTTAGTTTGCCAAAATTGCGACCCATTCCACAAGATGAAGAATGACATGCCTCTTTATCAAAATTAAATAGGAAAGTATTTAAATTAAGATATAGTCAGTGATTTAACTTTAAAAAAGCCAAACTAAACCTATGTACATGTGCAACACATTTCTGTGTAGCTTAATCAACGTTATATTCTGATATGGTAGTTTAGTTTGCATAATATTTAATATTCAGTAACAAAAATATAACAAAGTGACTTGTGTGTAACAGGGTGAAGTGTTACATGTGTTGGTCGTCACTGAATAATCATGAGGCAGACACAGAGCATTGCTGTTGACACGCCGCACAGGCGTGCAGATTTATTTTCAACACTCGCCGATGCTAGGGTACCAACAATGGTAATCCTAGAACAAGATTTAATAAAGAAAACAAAACAAAACAAAGCTCAAAATAAAAGTTTGCCACACAAAATAGCGAGTGCTAGTCACACTAAAAGGAACGTCCCACTCCAGGAACCTACTACTCTACGGTAACCCTCTCTACACTGTTTGGGATCAACATCCCCTAAACTGACCTACTACTGTTCCTTCCGAAGTCCCAGCCTCCCAGCGACTCCTGGTCGTTGTGACGGTCCTGGCTGAGCAGCCTTCACAGGCACCATGTTGTAGTCAAGGGGTTCCATAGTAGTTGTTCTGCGGAGCGGACGCTCTCCTCCTTGGTATAAACAAGCAAGCTTTCACTCGGCGCCCTCCAGCCAATCTGGACCTCCTTATCCGCTCAGCACTGGCAAGCCTAACTGCCCAATCGGTTGCCCAGCAACACGTCTCAGCTGCACACATTTGCGCAGGAACCAGCGACAGAGCTCCTTGTCACATGAAGATATTGCAAAAATGGCCTGAGTCTTTGTGTTATAAGACATGCTGTCAGATTTAAATACCAAAATCTCCCAAGCAAAAAGTAGCTGCAGTGGAGCAGGTGATTCCCTAAAGAATGGATAGATACAGTACATTAACCTTTCCCCTCTTAGAATCTAACACTGCAACAAAAATAGTTTCCCCATAGAGACATTTGGAAAGACCGTTTCAGGCTATTTAGCCCTCAAGAGTCATTTTCTTTTTGTTCAATATGTAGGTCTTTAATGTTCTCTTATGGGTCCCTACGTGGTAGTTTAAAAAGCTGTCAATAAAAAAGAAAGAAAAAGAAATCTGGTGCATGCATCTGAAAATGGAGCTGATACCTCTGATGGGAAATCTGTTGCAGATGCTGATAGCTATTACAGTCTTAGATTCCAGTCCAATGCTTCTGAGCTATTAACTGGTATAATAACATTCTGTGCAAGACTTTGCAAATCAACACCCGAACTGGGATGCAGAATTGTCCTGTGAAATAATCAGGAGCTGAGCTTGCTGCTGACACAGTTTGCAATTAATTGTGTTAGGAATAGCAGATCTCATGGATTCATTAAAAGCAGCATCAATCAACACTGTGAACTTATTTAATGCCAGGCATTAATAATAAATACATTTGTACTTTTTAAAGAAAATGTTCCCCAAAGGCATCTCAACACACAGTCATCGACTACTCTGTTTGCATCTTGTCAGAATGGTCCAAATAAAGTTAATAATGTCCCCTAGTTAGGACTCAACTGGGTCCTAACCTCATGACAAGAAATCATGATTTACATATCAATTTGAAGCAGGTTTTCACCCTGGAACCATATGTTCTCTACAACAGTAAATGGTAGAAAACATATCTTATTTGAAATACACGCTTTCTCACTTTTAGAACTGAACAATTTAAAATTCTAGTCCTTGCAAACCCATTGAGATTACAGTACTTGTTATATACCTGAGAGACTAATGCATTTTTGCATCAGGCATAAAGCCTGAGCCGTAAGAAAGGGGAATCGTGTTCCAAGCCTCTTGTTTTGAGAAAATGTGAAGCTCTGAGCTTCTATTGGAAGATATCCAAACGTCTTTCTTCGTGATTGACCTTACGCTTCAGAGCATGGGGGACATTATTGTAATCCTGTAAAATTGTCTATTGTACTGTAAATATTTTTATTGTGTTGATAATATATGGCAGCAGTGTGGAGTAGTGGTTAGGGATTTTGGACTCTTGACTGGAGGGTCATGGGTTCAATCCCAGGTGGGGGGCACTGCTACTGTACCCTTGAGCAAGGTACTTTACCCAGATTGCTCCAGTAAAAACCCAACTGTATAAATGGGTAATTGTATGTAAAAATAATGTGAGATCTTGTAACAATTGTAAGTCGACCTGGCCTGCTAAGAAATAAATAATAATAATATAGTGGCTTAGTTTAAAAGTAATACAAAACCCAGGGGAAACACTAATTTAGTCAATAATAATTTATCTACTATATATATATATATATATATATATATATATATATATATATATATATATATATATATATATATATATAGTTAGTTTAACCTTTCACCTCACTTCCCTAGAAAAGAGCTTGTTTTTTTATTAATTTGGGTTTTAATAAAACCAGACTTCCAGTTAATTATAATTGCTATGCAAAATCATTCCTTATATGTGCCCAAATAACTGCTACATTATATTTAATCTGTCCTAGTAAACCAGCATTTACAGGATGTCTCCATCCATGAATGACAATATCTCTCAGGGGGAGCTGCCTGCAGTGAGGACATAAACTTTTTTGAAATGAATATCGACAGAATGAAGTCTCTAACAATTAACGGGCTGGCTAGGAGAAGACCTTCCTAATCAATTCCTGTTACACCTCAACATCTCAGGTCAGTGGTTTCTCACTCTGGAGAACAGCTGCATTTGGGGAAAAAATGTACACTGTCATTCTTGTTGAGACATTTTTCAATACTCCAGCTTATGCGTGCAAATTAAGTTTCCTTGGGCTATTTGGGAAATGCCTGGCGGGATCCCAAATGTAAAGTAACTTGATTAAGAATCTCACTCTCTATGCTCAATGACACTTTCTCTTTCTATCTCTCCCTCACTCACTCGCTCTTGTCTCTGTGTTGCTAGCCTCAATTTCCATCACTTTCAATGACACATATAACATATACATGTTACTGAATTTATTTTGCCATCCATGTTTACACTTTAATGATATCGGGTTACAATGTACTGTACCAGTCTACCAACATCAGGTTAGCGAGGGATGCAATTACAGTACAACACAATGAAATACAAAGATCAAAGCCAATCACTCACTCGTTTTCTGGAACCTATTACCCAGGCAAGAATGACCTAATACATCTTTTATAACTTATAATATTTTTACTACTTACTATTTCTGCTTCTTGGAAACTTCATACTGTTCATTTTATTTCAGCTGGGGGATTGCTTCCCAAAATTGTCTCACTTCTGAACTGCCTTCAGACAAAATTTCCAATACATAGCCCATCTTCCCTAACTTTCTGTTTTCTCTGTTTCAAAGCAGTGATTGAGATAGATTTTTAATATGTATACTGCAATATGATATTACATTTAAAAGCGAGTGGTGTGCAGTGAAATTATTAGGGGAGCAATGTTTATTAATGACCTACAGACGATCATGTAGATAAAAATATAACAATATTCCCTACAAATAGCCTGAATGTTTCACACCTTCAGGCAAGTACCAGACGTGGTATTTCTATACAAATAAAATGTTGTTCTTACTGGGATAATATACAAAACCTTTGGAGACCAAGGATCCCTGGTTATGTTATTATTATTTATTTCTTAGCAGACACCCTTATCCAGGGTGACTTACAATTGTTACAAGATATCACTTTTTTTTTAAAACTTTATTTTTACATACAATTACCCATTTATACAGTAGGGTTTTTACTGGAGCAATCTAGGTAAAGTACCTTGCTCAAGGGTACAGCAGCAGTGTCCCCCATCTGGGATTGACCCTCCAGTCAAGAGTCCAGAGCCCTAACCACTACTCCACACTGCTGCCCTATGTGAATGAGTAGACTCATCTGGGTGAGGTAGATACTCAATATTTATGAAGAAAAGGAGGGAATCAGAGGGGTTCACTTAGGAGGTGTTGTCCAGCCAAAACAATAATAAATGCATGCACACAAGCTGAACAAATGAATGAGCTCACCAAAATCTATTTAATTCTAATAGAAATATAATTTTGGACAGGAAAACTGGTTTTAGGGAATCCCACTTTTTGAGGTGAAACAGTTACTAAGAAGTAACCCTGCCCTGGCTCATCCTCAACAAGTAAATATTTGAACAGTTTCTGTTTTTTAAAATGAGTTCTGATTATTAGTCAGTTCGCACTACCTGATTTGGATTATCGAGCAAGTCTACTGTTAATCTTGAGAGTTAATATTAGAATCCTATTTGTTTAGAAAGTTAGAATGCTTTTAGTCCTGATTTCAGTAAATGCAACTAATTCAACCATCATGACAGTCACTTCATTGTAGCATGCACAACAATGTTTGGTGTGAATTAGGGATTCTGCATATTAAACCCTTTTGGTTCATTGCCTGGAAGGGGATACAGTAACTTTGTTATTATGCAGTTTTTGATAGCCTATATAACAGGATACAATCAAATGAATAATATCTAAGCAAAACAGATCATCATACTCATAAAAATAATTTGAAATGATGAAATGACTTCCCCCAGTCATTTAGACTGACATTGCCCCATGGCAAAAGTTCTGAATAAGTACTAGACTTAGAGTTCAATGTCATTCCAGCTGTAAAAAAAAAACCTTTTAGAGTTAAAGTAAATGGTAATAAAGAAACAATGCACACTTATTGTCTTATACTTCTTGTTATTTTATGCAAATAAACCAATTAAGTCAAAGTGCCATAATGACATTTTAATTTACAATCACAAACCTTTTTGTTGAAGGATAACTTAGTAAACACATTAAAATGATATTTCAGTACTCTTACTGTAAATATATATTAGCAGTAGTTATGAGTGCTACATTTATGGAATACAGTTTTGTCAACAAATTATTGTTCAATGCAGCAGTTATTACCTGCTAGATAATTGAACTCAGAGACAGTAAGGTCCCCCAGAGTGAAAGACTAGTTAAAGAAAGGCACTTATCTACAGTACAAGTAATTAATGCTTTTACCAAAGAACATTCTAAAGCTTCCTTATCTTTTCATTTAGACCATATCTAACATATGATAATGACTGCCTTTACCTGGAACCTGATTGGGTTATGTACTGTTGAATCTTGATCATGTACCAAGAATTATCCCATGAATGAGCCAGAGGGCTAATAATCTCCCGAGACAGGTAGCATTGATCATGAGTGGGATAATTCTCTGAACACAATGGAGATTCAGTACATAACCTTTTTATACCACAATTGAAAAATGTTCCGCACATTTTACTTTTTTAAAAAATGTTATTTGTTATATATGAAACTTTACGGTCTGTCTCTCTGTGCAGAAAGAGAGGATCAATACAGATCGTCCAGGATTCCCTTAGCAATTGATTGGTGCACATTGTATTATTGGGCAATCTCAAAGATAAGGGGAAAGGAATTGGGAGTATAACATAAAAACTAACATGCCTACAGGTGACTGAGAGAAACTTGATTTGATAGATATTTATGCACACTCTTACTCATGGAGACAGAGGCACAGTGTCACAGTCACCACAGGTAAGACTGCATGTAAGACACACATGACCAGGTTCACTACAGTAAACAGTGATGGCATGTTGATATTTTGGAAGCAGCATAGTATGCAGTTGTTTTTTTCTACAATGATAACCATTGAATCTTGAACTAGATTTCTCAATGGCGGTATAATATAATATAATGAACGTTCACTTTACATTACAGCCACCATCCTTCCTCTCTGATCACCTAAAGGAAGCTCTAATTATTACCCAAAAATAAACATCTGATTTTTTGCTATCTGTAAAACCAATATTTTCTCCCTTTTCTAAAATTTCTTACTCTTAAAAATGCACAGAAATAATGTACATATGGCAATTTCCCCCTGCTAGTTTTTTCAAATTCATAGATAATTATTTACTGTTTAAAAAGTTAAGATTCAAGTGAATAAGGATTTGCTTGATGTTTCTAGCATCTGTCCATGAAACGCTTGCCACCAGACATTTTAAATTAAAAGTTTTGTTTACCTTTATGTTCTTCTTGACAATCGAGAATGACTTAATTTTTCTTAAATACCTGCTTATCAGTTTCTGGTCTCTTTTTCTGTTCTTGTATTGCTCTCCAGCATCCTTCCACATTTTTACCTGGGACTGTGGGTTGCTTTGATTTCACAGTACCTTCACACAGCCTGAAACCACAAATTTCCACCTTGGTCTCAGGTCGAGTTGCTTTTAAAGTTGAACGCCATTTCGGCAGTTCAAAAAGCTAGCAGAAGCCTCTTCAAAGTACAGTTCTACTTTACTCTGCACTTCAAGGTTGTAGTTATGTTAACAGCAATGCAAGATGCCCTTCATATGGGTGCATTTTTGCAGACCAGTTGGAGGCCTGTGAAATGATTGATCGACTTCTTCTGGGTAAACTGTCATCTGTAAGAGTGAGCAAAGATGCCATAAGTTTGTTTAATTACAGACTGTGTGACAGATGCAGAATATATCTGGGCTAGTCAACGAAACACAGAGGACGGAAGGTGCCCACTTGAAGACCCCAGAGATGTACCCTACTTAGCTCAATCCAGACAGCTGTCATGCTAATGCACTGGGGAGACTGCGCTATGTTTGATCCCCAGAGCCAGCATTGCAGCCGTTGTGTGTGTTGATGCGCTGGGGAGGCAAAATAAGCTGATCCCTGGAGCCAGCATTACACTTCAGCCATCAACACCAGGCAGAAGGATATCTATATCATCAGATGGAAATAAACGCAAATGGATGGAGATGCAGATGGATCACATTAGTTTACTGTAAAGCTACGTCTTAGTTGGCACTTATCTTGGAATTCAAAATCAGCATGAAGTTTTAACATCTACTCTCATGTAATGGAAATCATTTTTTTTTACATAACTGTCAGTTCTCCTCCCTTACCATTAAATAAGATCGTCCCTCAAGTATCCATTTTGAGACTCCCCTTCTCTCGGCTGCATTTATCAATAGTATCCCAGCAGTGTGGCACTGTCCACTTATATGCCCATGACACTGTTATTTATACCTCCGCTATGTTTGTATCCTTTCATGAGAACAATTCTGAAAAACAAAATACTTCTCTAAAATTCCTAAAAACCAGAGGTAAGCCTATTTTGACTGTATCTTACATGCTCCTACTGTAACAAGTTAAAAATTAATAGTAAAAATCATAAGTGTATTTATACATGTACTGTATGTTGTGGATACACAACATACAGAATTCTTATCATTTGTTTCCTTCCATTCCTGTCACATATCCATCAACTTGTAGCTTGTTCACATGCCTTTCATCTGCCTTTGCAGAATCATAGCTGTTGCATGGTGGCAGCAATAACCAAAAATACTGCAGCCAAAGCATAAGCTACCTCACCAGTCAGTCTACACCGTACTCCTTGGCTCATTAGCTACCAACATTGTCCTGTGCTTAACCTATCTAAATGCACAATTGTGGGTTTCAGCAGCTAGTATATATGGACAGGCCAGGTGCAATGTTCAAAGTTTTTATTTTTTTCAGTAAATTGTTGTTTTGGTCCTGGCTGATGTCGTCTATTGAAACAACACAATGTATTGAACGCCATGGTGTTCTTTGATTGGAAACAGGAAGATTTTTTTTGGTACTTTAACCAATGTTCTATTCATTGTAAGCTTCAGCATTAGCATCAATAGTGAGCAGTGCCACCTGATAAAATTGATTCATTACACAGAAATCTGTTTAATTTACCATCATCTGGTTGAAGAATGAGCGGGCTTCCAGGAAAATTAGCCTTGGGGATTGAAGGGTATGTCATATGAAGATAGACTGAAAGAGATGAATATAGCCTAGAAAGAAGGAGAGACAGAGGCAACTTAGAGGTATTTACAATTGTCAAGGGGTTTAACAAAGTAACTGCTGAGAATTATTTTTCACAGGTCGCAGAGAACAGAGCCAGGCGCTACGGGTGGAAGCTGAAGAAAGGCATATTCAGAACAGAGGGGAGAAGGAGCTTTATTCTTGGAAAGGGTGGTGAACCATTGGAAAAGGCTGCTGGACAGGGTTGTTGAAGCACATACTATTGGATCCTTCAAGAATAGACTGGATACTGTCATGAACAATACTGTATAACCCTATCTGACCATAATAAGACCTTAGCTAGCCGCCTGAAGGAAGCACGGTCCGTTTAGCCACGGATTCCCAGAGGTTTCATTTCCCCTACTAACCTGGTTTAGGGTTTTTAAGTTTTTCCTCTCCTGAGTGCTAACGGACCACGCTGGCACCAAAGCGAGTGAGCATAGGTGGGCTGAATGGCCTTTTCTCATTTTATAATTTCTTATGTTCATGTAGACTACTAGAAGTGGGAATGGGGATGAATGAGGATGTAAGAAGGTCCAGAATACTTCGAACATTGCACTAGTATGTATGGCTTGGATTTAGGAATCTGAAAATCATAATCAAATGGAGTCAATGTTATGTCTCCAGTAGTGAAGCAAACCAACATGTGTGTGTGTGTTGGAAGAGGAGGGGGTTTACAAAAATATGTGTTTTTGACATCTAGTTTGCATCTCAGATTATACCCCATGCTGTATTGGTATACTCTGCTGGACTTAAATCCTTTTTTTCAGTTAGTTTAAGCAGTGTATATTATGATAAAGAATATTTTTTTTCAAATAAAATAGCCAGTTTCATTTTCATTCCAACTGTATTTGATTAATACAGAATAATATTAATAAAAAAACATTAAAAAAAAAACATCCTAAACATTGTTAATATGTGCTATACCTTATAAAAGTTTACCACAGTATTTTTGCAATTTTACCATGCATTTCCCTGTGCTATATTATGCGTTTACCATAGTTTACCCTTGTTTGCCATGTTTATTGATAGGCTTTACCATACTTTGCTTTTCTTTACTATGCTTTCACTATGCTATATATAAACATTTGTAGCTCCACTTTATTATTATACAGTGGTGAGAATTAATCATGCAGTAAATACAATGTCGCAATGCCTACCTGTTAAGTTTAATTCAGCTTTGAGTCTTTGGTCTGAAAATCCTTTAAATGTTGTTTCTCATTCTTTCTGATCACCCTAAAGGATATAAGATGAAATCCTGGGTCCTTTTCTCTTCAATCCAACCAAATAATGTGTGTTTTATATCGGGCCAAGCAGAAATCTGTACTTTGTATTCTTCGGCTGTGTGGTCCAGTGGTTAAAGAAAAGGGCTTATAAGCAAGGAGGTCCCTGGTTCAAATCCCACCTCAGCCACGGACTCATTATGTGACCCTAAGCAAGTCACTTGTGCTCCATCTTTCGGGTGAGACGTAGTTGTAAGTGACTCTGCAGCTGATGCATAGTTCACACACCCTAGTCTCTGTAAGTCGCCTTGGATAAAGGCGTCTGCTAAATAAACAAATATATATACTTGACATCTCACAATCAAAAGAGATTGCCCTTTAAAAGTCCTTTTGTTTTCTTGTTATATAAATCATATTATTTTTCTGATTTATTTCTCATCAATTCTGATTGACAATCATGCAGGCTATACTTGTGCACAGAAAAACCTTCTACATAGTTAAAAACTTAATTTTAGAGATAACTCTAAGACCTTGTTACGGTGACTGCTAAACATTTAGTATGATTTTCTGAATAAACCACAGGTAATATATTTGTTGTTGCTCCTAATAATAGGGTAGCATTATGGTCAAGGCTAGTCAGCAGCAGAAATAGCAAACCTAAACTCAGAATATTGCAGTTCAGCGTTGTTGGCAAACTTTTATTAATAACAAACAAAAAGTTATTAATAAGGCTATCTCGTTGCAGTATACAGAGAGCACAACCACAAACAAACATTTCTTTGTTCTTAAATGATGTGGTGATTCTACAGTGGCCAACTGATTGATTGAACAGCCAGCCAGGTACTGTCTGTCTAGTATTCTTGGACTGATCAATCGGTCAATTAACCTACCCAGAAAAGACACCACACCAAACCAATTATCTTATTAAAATGCTGTGGCTGTGCACCAGCCACAGAAACACATATTCTACTGTGCAGGGGCCTCTGCCCTGCCACATACCCATTTTTCATATAGGATACATACAATCTAGTTAGCAAAATAAAAAACTGTTAAAGAAATTGTAATTCCAATATTTATTTTAAAATCTATTGGTCTGGTGTGCATAACTGAAATGAGTTGCTCAGCACTATTAAAATGTATTGTGCTAGGTCCTGTTGATCTAACTTTCTGAAGTTATAAGCATAAAAAAAGAATATTAATCAAATAATTAAAAAAAAGATCACATGAGTCTACTTGCAATAAAAACACCTCCATTTCTGCTGGTTTTAAAATGGATTACACACAAATTCTGAGGCAGTACCTTCTTGTTTTGTTACCACAACACAGATACAGATACAGTGACAGTCAATTGTTGCCAAGGCCAATGAACTGTAAAAGTAATTTTCCACTTGCCTTTTTTAAGAGGCTGCATTCAATTTGTTTGTGGGTTGCACTTCATGCTTAGCAGCCCTATCCTTCCCATGATCCCTTGGGAGGTCACAAATGTTTGTTCTTTCTCATCCATGAAGGTGAAAGTGTCATGAATCTCTCCTTGCTTTGGAATATACTGTAGTCTAGCTCCCAGATGCCATTAATAACTGGGATAAGATGACTGTTCCTAGGAAATATAAAATATATTTAGATGGCTATCTTTTGCTGTTCCTTTTGCTCTAAATTTCTATCAACTTACCTTACAACTTTATAACCACTAGAATTCATAGTACTGATCTCATTTCTATAAAGTATAGACATTAATTAAAGGCAGGACTCAAAGCTGTCCAGCATGCGATCTAATATTATGTATATGTGTGTATATATATATATACAGTACTGTGCAAAAGTTTTAGGCAGGTGTGAAAAAATGCTGTAAAGTAAGAATGCTTTCAAAAATAGACATGTTAATAGATTATATTTATCAATTAACTAAATGCAAAGTGAGTGAACAGAAGAAAAATCTACATCAAATCAGTATTTGGTGTGACCACCCTTTGCCTTCAAAACAGCATCAAGCATCAATTCTTCTAGGTACACTTGCACACAGTTTTTGAAGGAAGTCGGCAGGTAGGTTGGCCCAAACATCTTGGAGAACTAACCACAGTTCTTCTGTGGATTTAGGCAGCCTCAGTTGCTTCTCTCTCTTCATGTAATCCCAGACAGACTCGATGATGTTGAGATCAGGGCTCTGTGGGGCCATACCATCACTTCCAGGACTCCTTGTTCTTCTTTACGCTGAAGATAGTTCTTAATGACTTTCGCTGTATGTTTGGGGTCGTTGTCATGCTGCAGAATAAATTTGGGGCCAATCAGATGCCTCCCTGATGGTATTGCATGATGGATAAGTATCTGCCTGTACTTCTCAGCATTGAGGAGACCATTAATTCTGACCAAATCCCCAACTCCATTTGCAGAAATGCAGCCCCAAACTTGCAAGGAACCTCCACCATGCTTCACTGTTGCCTGCAGACACTCATTCGTGTACGCTCTCCAGCCCTTCGGGCGAACAAACTGCCTTCTGCTACAGCCAAATATTTCAAATTTTGACTCATCAGTCCAGAGCACCTGCTGCCATTTTTCTGCACCCCAGTTCCTGTGTTTTCGTGCATAGTTGAGTCGCTTGGCCTTGTTTCCACGTCGGAGGTATGGCTTTTGGCCGTAAGTCTTCCATGAAGGCCACTTCTGACCAGACTTCTCCGGACAGTAGATGGGTGTACCAGGGTCCCACTGTTTTCTGCCAGTTCTGAGCTGATGGCACTGCTGGACATCTTCCGATTGCGAGGGAAGTAAGCATGATGTGTCTTTCATCTGCTGCAGTAAGTTTCCTTGGCCGACCACTGCGTCTCACGGTCCTCAACATTGCCCGTTTCTTTGTGCTTCTTCAAAGAGCTTGGACAGCACATCTGGAAACCCTGTCTGCCTTGAAATTTCTGCCTGGGAGAGACCTTGCTGATGCAGTATAACTACCTTGTGTCTTGTTGCTGTGCTCAGTCTTGCCATGGTGTATGACTTTTGACAGTAAACTGTCTTCAGCAACCTCACCTTGTTAGCTGAGTTTGGCTGTTCCTCATCCAGTTTTATTCCTCCTACACAGCTGTTTCTGTTTCAGTTAATGATTGTGTTTCAACCTACATATTGAATTGATGATCATTACCACCTGTTTGGTATAATTGTTTTATCATACACCTGACTATATGCCTACAAAATCCATGACTTTGTGCAAGTGTACCTAGAAGAATTGATGCTGTTTTGAAGGCAAAGGGTTGTCACACCAAATATGTATTTGATTTAGATTTTTCTTCTGTTCACTCACTTTGCATTTAGTTAATTGATAAATATAATCTATTAACATGTCTATTTTGAAAGCATTCTTACTTTACAGAATTTTTTCACACCTGCCTAAAACTTTTGCACAGTACTGTATATATATATATATATATATATATATATATATATATATATATATATATATATATATATATATATATATCGACAGGGGGCTTATAATACCCGAAGCCGCAGGCACACTGGAGTAACAATAGTCTTCCCGAGGGGCATTTAATTTTCCACTATGAGTCTGCAGTACATATTTAATATATGAATCAATCAAGAAAATAAGTGAAGTAAGGTTGGATAGTAAATATGACTTTATATATTTTGTTTAAATATAGCTGATAGAACATAAGTAAATAAATAACAGAAAATGTTTCTGAAGTTCATACCACCTAGTTATCAAAGCTTTTTTGGCGTATAGCTCTCCTTCTGGTTTGCTGACTGCTGCATAATCCAGTTTATATCCCGGCCGTCATATTTGTTTACATCATCGAGTTGAATTTGTTTGAATTTCAGAAAGTCTGAAAAGTGACATTGACGCTGATACCTCGTTGGGATAAGTCACAGCTATTTTTTATTAGACCATTTTTACAGCAATGACAGATTATCCTGGATTGCGTCAACCGCCTATCCATGGTTATCTCAGGATTACATGTACAAATAGGTGGCTGATGCAATCCAGGGTGCTGTAAAATGCCATAATAAAATCTAGTGGTGTCAAATTGACCACATAGGCTTGTTACAGTGTACAGTAATTAGGCTTAGGCCCTGTGTTCTGTGTTGGCTGAGTTCTGACACAGTAACCCTGGTTTGCACATTAGCAATAGTTTTATTTTCTCTTTAATGAACAGACATGTTTGAGGGTTGCAATCATAACCTATTGATTCTCTGCCTGTGTTAATCAATGTCTTGTTAATTTCCCATCTGGTAAACTCAAAATGTGGTTCCATTTTCCAGCTGCCCATGTTGTATATTCTTGAAATCACTCTGATATTTTTAAGTAACACATAAGTAAATATGTAGGTTTGTCAATTAAAATATAAATATTGCACAATTGGCATAGCTATTTAGCAATACATATATAAGTCATATGTGATATGTTTTTAAAAAAAGTTGTTTAAGGGAAGTTACTGAGACTTGTATAATATATTGTTCTTACATTTTCCACATGCTTTGATAGAGCAATATATCAGACATCTCATTTTAAAAAATGTGTAATAATTCTGCTGAATTAAAGTACTGAACTCTGAACAGCCAGGGTTTTAGTTTGAACATTTTTTTCCAGTGTTAAAAACAATAAAATAAACCGGAACACTCATATATTTAATTTAATTTAATGTAGGCCTCATATTAGATGGATCTGATACCATAGTGTTAGCCACAAATGCAAACATGAGGCTGTGTGGTCCAGTGGTTAAAGAAAAGGGCTTGTAACTAGGAGGTCCCCAGTTCAAATCCTATCTCAGCCACTGACTCATTGTGTGACCCTAAGCAAGTCACTTAACCTCCTTGTGCTCCGTCTTTCGGGTGAGACGTAATTGTAAGTGACTCTGCAGCTGATGCATAGTTCACACACCCTAGTCTCTGTAAGTCACCTTGGATAAAGGCGTCTGCTAAATAAACTAATAATAATATATGTTTTGTGGTTTTTATTGTTATTTTAGCATGTAGATGAACAGAAATGACTGTAAAAAACACCCATATCATAACATAAATAAATTGTTATAATTTTAAAAATAAACTTAAAAAACACCAGAGTAACACCTACAGTATATTTTTACATGGGAGAAAACATTATGAAAACATTCCCCATATATCATACTACTGAGTGGTTAAAGTTACAGATAACAAGGTGGTTACAATATACACTGTGTTGCCATCATTGCAACAGGACATATAGCACCTAATATGAGAATCATTTGCTTTACTATCTATCTGTCCATTTTAAAACGATCCACAAACAAGTGCAGAATAATAAATGATCAAAGAAAACCTCTACCATGAACATCCTTTTTCACACCGGCAATTGTTGTAGCAGCATAGCTTTCCACACTTTGATCAGCAGGAACAAGCTATCATTATCTCATGGTTCCTAGTTGCCTTACAGCACATTTGGTGTGCTCACCAGACATTAGTTATTGTGGCGGTGTCTGCTTGTTAAAGGGTGATACCATGAGTGCTGTCAAAGGACACAGATTGAGAACTGTGAAGGCTATGTTTGTAATAATCTCTTGATTGTAACCCAACAATTGTACACAATACATCTTGAGGTTACTTTGATCAATGAAGCAGCAGGAAGGATCTTCACGGCCTAAAAGCAAATCTAAAGTTGTACTTAGGCACCTTGTCAACAGTTACTCCTCTGGATCAGTAGGAACCTTTAACACAGGGAAATGCACTGCCCCTCTGAGACATTCCACATTTATTTACAATTAATGTCAATGCTGTTATTTTTATGTTTAGCACCATGTAACAAAACCACTCAAGATACTGTAAGGTACTTGATTAAGTCTGAATGATCAGACATGAAGAAAGGGAACACGACTGTTGACATTTAACAGGAAGAACTGTGGCAAACAGGCAGTACAAATCCTTCAGAGGCCTACCAGTAATTAACCTGAATATTATTTGATGCATACCTTAATTTCAACACAAGAGGGAATTACTATAATTACAGTTAATGACTTACAGTATTGTTTTTTTTATTCAAAGTGGTGAAAAGCCTAACTGCATTCTCTCTTTCATGGAAATAAAACTGTAGGTGATAATAATTATTTTGGAAAAAAATGTTCTTTGCTTTTTATCAAAACCCAAATAATAATTAACACAACTCTGTTAAATTTAACACACAACAGCATGAATATGCAAAACAAATATGAAATAAACTACAAATATAATTATATCATATTCATATGTAAAAAGTTAAAAACTGTAGTGTCATTTTAACAAATTTAAAATGGCCAACCCCATAATAGTTGAATTAGCATCCAACAAAGAAACTCAACACAAAAAACTGGGGCTGCTGCAGAATTGCTTGACCGACACACCAACTGGTAAGAAAAATTACATAAACAAAAGTCTTAGATAAAATGCAGGAAGAATTATACACTCAAGGGACAACAAGTTTTTTACCTGAATTGTGGGTCTGTTTGTAAACTAGCTTACTATCAATTGAATACATGTTCATTTTGTATATATTTATATATTAAAAAGTGACAAAAAAACTTGCTAAACATTACTACAGTAACATCTTAAATATTCCTTTAACCAAATTGAACCTGACTCCAATATTTCATAATGATAGATCAACCCCTTGATAAAATAAGGCTATGATGTTGTTGCTGAACAGTTTTAGCTGGCCTTTGTTATTGGTTTTCTTGGTTTTTTTTTTTTTTTAATAAGGTAGTTGTTCACAGTAAACAAGTTCCTCATAAAATAGTGTGATCAAATTTGGTACTAAGAAAGAATGGCCAGACTAGATTTACACCAGGTTTTAAATCTTTCCAAGTATATTAATTTATAGGAAATCTATATACAGCTTGTCTTATTTTCCAATTTTCTGGAATTAGTGCTGAAACAAACATATTCTAGGAAACCATGCTGGTTGTATAATCCAACAAAAAGATCCGGTCTAATCAAGTATGATTAACTATTTTTTATTACACAGCTTTGTTGGAACAAGAATTGTATAATAAAGATATATCTAATCAATTTTATTCATATTTGAAACCATGCCCCGTCAATTAAGGTTCACATCACCACCAAGAACAATTTCTTCCAAATTATACACAAGATAATTAGGCAATATGTTCAGTAGCCCATTTAAATGTGTGTGTGCAGAATCACAGTTCATGAATATGGATGAGCAGGCTACCTGGATCAAGGGTTTATGTTTTCAGTTGACTGCGTCTGCATGGATCCATTTGAACTGTGCAACTGCAGTACATCCAACACCATTTTGTAAGGTTTTATATAAATTGTAATAATTTAAATCATTTAAACTCTCTCTGAACATTGTGTGATTTGCATGTGTTTAATGTAAGGTTGTGTTAAATCTATTGCTTAGTGCTGCTCTGTCCTTGTAGCTATGTAAATTTGCACCCAGCTCAAGGTGCCTCCATGTCTGTTGTGACCTCAGGCGGGTGACCCTTGTTTATGCACCATTTGACACCAAACACTTGACAGTTTCAAATCAATTTTAGGCTGTTGAAACACATTCCTATATGTAACAGGTGTTTCCACAATCATTTTTACATTCCTAAAGCATGTGTAGAAAAGTGTTCCAGGGTAGATGTTGTGTATGTAAAATGACGCCCTCTTGGTGACATAATGTGTGAAGTTTGAAAAACTGCCTATTTTGATTACTTTTGATTTATTTTCCATGTGGGGAGTGACCCAGATGAAAAATGTTAGCATCATTTTAAAGCTTGTTTCAGCACTTTCCAGCAAAAGGTTATTCATTGACAGTGCACAAGTCATTAACGTAAAGCCTTTATCCTATCATGGTCCACTTGAGTTGGAACGACCATTGCTCAATAAGAGGATAGTATACATATCAATACCATAGGAAAATTGGATGGGCTTCCAAACAACACTGGTGGATTTTTTTGTCAAGTATATAGTTAAATATCTGGAGGAGAACATTGTCAAAGCACAGCACAACATGTATGCCATGCCATCTTATGTTGTAAAATTTTCAAATAGCAAGGTAGCTTGTTTTTGGTGTTGGTGTTGTTCAGCAATGACTGCACACAAATCTAATTTGAACTTTGGTAATTGTATCATTATAGCAAGGAATGGAATTAAATCAAGTTGGAATTAAGTTAACCATGGCAGGCTCAAGCTCCTAACATAATAAACACACCACTAAGAAGACTAGATTTAAGATTACAGGCTAAAAGCGAATTCATTAATGTATTAAATCTTGATTGTAGTTCTATTTGCTATGCTTACAATATATACAATTATTTGTTATGAAAGAGCTGTACCAGTACTTCACGGAAAACATAAATTTTTATGGAATTACATTTTTTATGCAATTTATATAAAGTCATACTTTATACAAGCTGAATAAAAATCAACAAGGAAGTGTTTTTAGGTTGTTGTATCACCATGATTTGTCTGATTTAATGGTTGTTGGAATTATGGGAGTACCATTATATTATAGTACAGGCTATGTAAACTCTCTCCATCTTTATTGAAATACAGCTATACACATTTTAAATGCATCAGGGTCTCTTTCTTGTGCTGTGTAATGTTGGTGATGAGGTTCTTTGTAGCAGTCTCATGAACAGCTGCTGTCTCCTGGGAAGGACACAATTGATTATGAAAATTGTTTAAAGGCACTACTGTCTGTTAAATAGGGAAAAGTGTGATGAAGAGAAAATCTGTGTTTGAATCTCCACCATCTTGGACAGGAGTTGGATTATTTACGCCAGCCAGTCCTATGTTTCACTTCAATAAAATTGTATGTACTTATTATGATCGGTATTACTCTTTATTATGTTAGAATGTCTTTATTGGATAAGTCTTAATGTCAAAATGCCAAAAGTAGGCTGTATTAAATACAAATCTTATACATTATAGGTATTGGCCTCCACTTCTATTTATTTTTCTTCTTTCTTATATATATTTATCTAGGATACACAAGAGGCCCTGTTTTCTTTGACTTGGCTCAGAATGTTGTTTTACCAGCTCATAAATGAACAAACACACATGGGTCTATTTAGTTGATCTCATCAACAGTGGCTCATCAACAGTGTATTAATTTATCAGCTGTTTGTGTTTTATTAATATTTGTAACCCAAGTGCAATAATCACTGCACTGCATTTCTAATGTATGGACATTTGTGATGTATTGATTGAGTCTATTGTTAATGAAAATAAATGTAACGTGTTGCTACAATAAAAAAATAAAAACTGCTACAGATCAGTGACGCTTGTGAGGAAATTAAATTTGACGAGTACAATTCACTGCTCTTTTCTTTTACAAGAAAACTCATAAAGAAAGACCTTGATGGTGCAATACTCTTACTGGTCCCTCCCAACTAGGAGCACTTTATACAGGAATTTGCTATTACATGTTTCTGAGTGCAAACATTTTAATTAAAATGTTTGTAGCAAACACAATCATGTCTTACTTATGTCTTAATATGCATTTTCATTTAAAAACATATCTGGTACTAGTTTAAAGAAAGTTATCAGTTTCCTTGCATTGTTCCTCAAAGTTTGCCATTCTTGAAAATGAAAAACAAATTGAACTTAATCAGGTGATTTATATACTCATGTTACAGTCAGAAATACGTTATATTTAGTTTTCACTATAATACATAATTGACAAGAGAACACATATTGATTCAATTAAAATGAATAAACAAAAACTGTCCATGTCACAAATCAAACAATTGAAAATAGAATGAAGCAACTTAAAACTTTTGCCATTGAGAAGCCTATATTACCATTAGCACTATGTGATATTTTTTTTATGCCAAGTCATCCAATTGTTTTATGATTCAGTTGAAGTCTATGCAAATAAGAAAGGAAGGGGCTGGTGTGACTGCCCCATCACTTGATGAAACTACTGTAAGAGTAAACCCTATTTATCAATCAGAAAAAAGCAGTAACCACAGAAAAAAAGATGCTTTGTGCATAACCCCCATAATATTTTAAAATGGAAACATGTACTATGTCATGTGTTTCTTCTTGTGTTTCTTTCAAAACTGCACATTTGAGTCCTAAATAGCGAATGGAAGTGGACAAAGGGGCTATTAAATTGTTATTTTATAAAATAAACTTTGGTCTTTCTACGCAATTATTAAACACCTGAGGGAAAGACATGGGCTTTGTCTACGGGCCAGGGCTGCCTAGTATTTTGTACTTATTTTTTTCAAATGCTCTTTCTTCATGAAATCTTATGCTTAGTTAAGCATTTGATTTTAAAGGTTAATGAACTTCATTCTGAGACTTGCCCCAAGGTAAAGTAATGGGAGAATTGTTGAATAAATACTGTACAAACATTAAGAAATGGAACCTTTATTAATGAGCCATATTCATCAAGGTCTGTATTCAAAAGTATATTTTGCACCACTTACTGTTAAAAGAAAAATCTAATTTAATTTTAGAAAACTACTACAGTAACAAACAACAAATGCACACTGTTGAATCCAAATTAACCTTCGAAAAGACCTTGACAAATCTCGCCCATGCGATTCAGAATAAAAACATGTTTCAAAGAGACATGGTTCAAAAATATATTATACAGATACAGACATATGGACTAAAATGAGAAAATGCAAAACATTCAAGGTTGTAAACATTGAAAAAAAATGGACTGCAAATCAACTGGATTTTGTACGTCTACCAACTTGCTCTTAAATAGAACAAAACAGAACAGATTTAATAGCATATAATACTACCGAGTCTGTGGACAGTAACCTTGATCCCGACAAAAATAAGTCTCCCAATTCTCTTGTTGGGGGCAAAGGGTTTTATTTATAAATAATTGATCACACTACTGAGCAGCAGTGGCAGTAACCTTAACTCTGCTGCTGTTGCTATCCTTGCTGCAACACAACAAATTGATGCTCCCAGAAATTGTTTCATAGGTCTCTTTGACAGCCATGATATCCCTGAATCCTACTGACTTTGTTTGTGAATATACTACTTACGCTCATCCAGTATAATTTTTAGTCTGGGTAATGCTATGGTGTGTTCTCTCCAAGCTAGTCAATTATCCTGGCTGGTCCAATCCACTTTTTCTTTATTGACAAGGATGCATAAGAACTATTTAAGTTTTTTGCATTTCTGGACTACAAAAAGGTTTTATATTCTCTTCACTTTAGACTCACCAGTGTCGATTACCCACCTGGTATTACAGTCACTGCAATAGATAGCCCGTGCCTTTAAAACTTCATGCGTCAGCAGCCCATGTGGAGAATGCTAGACTGACCTGAACCATTGCAGAAACATGTTTTGGTGTAAAATGAAGAACACTCAATGACAACCTATGATATGAATTATATAAATTCAGACACTACTTATTAAAGGGAATTGTATGCCATCTGGCTCAACAGACTGCTGATGGTACCTAGCTTACTACATTTGTATGTAATATATTCTTAGCTGTTTTTCAAAAATCAATAGCCATCACTGCTTCATCACAGGATCTTCAGCAGTGAAGAAGTGACTGTAACAACCTGACTGTAAGGCTGATAGAGTGGGATTGTTACTTAAACAATAAATCATGGCATTAAACAAAAAGAAAAACGAAAAGCCTTTGCAAATCAAGGTAATATAAATGTCACAGTATGAATTGCACTTGTATTTTTATGTTTTTTCTTTGAGTTATTTGAACAGGCTTTTTGGTTTATTTTCAAGCTTTCAGTGCCTTGAAAGGAAATTCACATAATGTTATATACAATAGAATATCACTGATGTATTTGTCTTTGATTTGAACATGGCTGCAGAGACAAATAGGTTCTGCATTGATACAAAGAGCACTGTGAACAGCTATAGATTCATTAATTGGGAGCATTTATTTTAGATGCTGAAATCACTAATCTGTATACATTTATTAAGGCCTGCAATTGTCAAATCTGTTGTCAGAAATTATTATTTTAGTTGCAATGCCTTTAGTATTCTTAAATAATAAAGCACAACAGCACGTGAAAAATGATTGAGTTGAATGTCATCATTATTAAGAACACCTCTGAAGGCGAGGGAGGATTGGAAGGTCAATAAGAAAACAATGCTATGTACGCCTCATGAATTTGAGGATACGTTTGGGCATATAAAAACAAATAATAATACACACATGCATAATAATCGATACAGATACGATTTTGTCACAGTGATTTTTAGTACATTTCATGGGCAAGACTACTGTTCGATGCAGGCTTTCACACTACGTAGTGTGTGTACCTAAATTCAACGGTAGGGGTAGGGTGGGGTAAGAGGCCTACATGCAGTAAAAGGCCTTTTTATCAAGGGCAGCTATAGCACAGTCTTAGCTTCTGTTGTAGTTTGACTGAAAAAGTGTGCACAATGAAGAATGACAAAGTTAAAGATGGTTCAATACTAAGTAGCCTAGATTATTATTATTATTATTATTATTATTATTATTATTATTATTATTATTATTATTATTATTATTAGCTACAATAATTTCAGTGTCTGATCTTGGTATTTTAGTCTCCATGATTAAGAAATCTTTATACCGGTATCTTTTAACTTTCTTTAAAAAAAGTAGCTCCCACATCATCTCGGTTGGACGATGAAAGACTATTAATTCATAGTCACAGTTGTGTCACAATGGTAGCACTCAGAAGCTATACTGTTATTGATTTTATTTGTATTTTTCCTCCAAATTCAGCACTATATCTAAAAAGAACATAAGAAAAATCATCAGAGGATCATCGTATACACAGGAATATTTAAAAAAAAGCTCTTGTTGGTGTTATTTGAATTAAAATGCTGTTAATAAAAGATCATTAAAAATTGTTAAAACATTTGAGTGAAGTGTGTTTTTGAGTGAACATATACTGGAGTGGCATGTGGGGGTAAGAAGCCCCTTTCTCAGAAATGTTATTATTTTTATTTTTTTGTGCATTTGATATCACTAGAGACTCCTGTTTATACTCAGCTATGGAGGTTGCATATAAGTTTATTTAGAACATAAAACAGGGAGAATTTTCCTTAAGGGGGACCCTTAAAAACATCACTACTGTCACAACACTTCCGGGTATTTAGGAACGGTTCGTTGCATTCCTAAACTAAACGGTAAAATTTAAAATGAGCGATTCTGCATATCGGCCAGCAGCTTCAGAATTTAAAAAGAATATTACAAAATCTTAAATACAAGTTTTTATTAAATATGCTGAATATATATTATAGTTCCGTTGTCATATTTGCTGTGTTTTATTTGTTATACAATAATACATACATACAATACAAAATTATATATATAGATATATAATTTATTTCTTAGCAGATGCCCTTATCCAGGATGACTTACAATTGTTACAAGATATCATATTGTTTTTACATACAATTACCCATTTTTACTGGATCAATCTAGGTAAAGTACCTTGCTCAAGGGTACAGCAGGAGTGTCCCCCACCTGGGATTGAACCTACAACCCTCCGGTCAAGAGTCCAGAGCCCTAACCACTACTCCACACTGCATATATATTTCACTGACTTTTGTTCAGATTCACGATTTTCATGATTTCTGTGACCTCAGTGAGAAAATCGTATCCTTAATAATCGATAAAGAACTGGTGAAGTTCATTTTCCCACTTAAGCAGCAAACTATTCCTCCCCTGTTAAAATGCCATGCTAGGATAATATATTTGTCAGAAAATTTAATGAACTGAATAAGCTGGATGTAAACAGAAAAACAACTCACTGATGGCCCTGAACAGCAGGTGATAGCTTGTTCTGTTCTCTAACTGGAACAGCAGTACGATTCTCCTTGTTCAATGACATACACATGCTTAGCTAACATGACAAACTAGGGTTTGTACTTGCATTTTTGTAAGTTTACTTTATAATTGTATAATCCCCTCTGGGGATATGCCATGCTGAATGTGTAAGGGTAATGATGACATATTTGCACCAAGCTGTGCTGATAACAGGAGAATGGTGTTTTTTGGAAACATTTCTCAAACCAAAATGGATAAAAAATAGTCCACCTTTCCTGTTCCCCAATGTGACAGCCTTGACAGATGTATTTTGAGACAATGGTTAAAGGTTATGCATTTTATTGTTTGTCTGCTTTGTAATATTTTTAAATATTTTTAATATTACAGTGTGTGTGCTCCTTACAGGCTCAGCCATGTTTAAGACACAGGTATTTGTATATTTCTGTTATGTTTATATCTTGTAATACGACAAGTATTGAGAGTTCTAGAGTTCCATGGCCAGGTGGCAAGTTGTGGTTGCACAAGTGTGGGATGAATGGTGGAACAAAAAGCGCAAATGGAAAAAATAGGGTGCTTGACTAGGAATTTTAAAATAGCAAGCTGATTGAGGATTGGAATGTGGCAGAGTCCTTGCTCCTGCCCCCTGAACCACACTTGTTATTATTTATTTCTTAGCAGACACCCTTATCCAGGGCGACTTACAATTGTTACAAGATATCACATTATTTTTACATACAATTACATTATTTTATACACATTATTTTTACATACAATTACCCATTTATGCAGTTGGGATTTTACTGGAGCAATCTAGGTAAAGTACCTTGCTCAAGGGTACAGCAGCAGTGTCACCCACCTGGGATTGAATCCATGACCCTCCGGTCAACAGTCCAGAGCCCTAACCACTACTCCACACTGCTGCCCTGGTTACAATTATACATATGTTCTATGAACGTTCAAACTTGTCTGCAGCCTGAGATTGGGCTATGCTAAAAGGAGTTTAATGAAAGTTAAAGTTAAAAATACTTTTTGGACAAACGTTACAGTAAAAGGAATAGAAACTGTGTTTCTTGTAAATCAATTTGGTCTCTGAGACAGATCTCAATTTGGTCTCCGAGACAGGTCTCCCACTCATTATTAGAAAAAAAGTTTTCATTTAACCTGATTGTCAATATGGGGTCTCTAGTTGCTAGTACATATTTTTCTTTTAACAGGTACAGTAGCATTTTGCCTATTCTATAAAGCCGTGGTGTTGGTACAGTGATAATGTAACTACTTTGTGTGGTAAAGCAGATCCCATAGTACATGGTTCAGTTCTGGCTTGCTAAAAGTCGTTTTAAACATAGCCAATCACAAGATTCAACAGGAACACAAATCCACTAAGAATTCATCTGTTAACTACATTTTCTGATTTCTGAAAAAGGGGCTTTGGGAAAATATGAAGAAACAAAAAGAAAGAAATTGAATTGTAGTGCAAAGCTAAAAATGGTTGGCGGACAATACAGCTTTAAGAACTCAACATGCATTTTTATAAAATGAGCAGCTACATGAATTTACTTTACTAGCAGTAAAACAGAGCCTTCTTTCGTGAGGCAAGATATATAGCACAAGAGCTGTGAAAGAATAGTGTGGCCGGTGGTCCCCTCTGACCACACGAAGAACCTGCAGAGTTACTAGAACTCCAGGTTGGGGAAGTACACTCACTATCCCCCCAAAAGATGGACCACCGGCTCCCCGCTGAACCCGCACCTGTGAAGACAAACAAAGACCCCATGCCAATGTATAATATAAAAAGCAATAAGAGACAAACAAAGACAAACAATAACAAACAAAATAACTAAAATAGATGGTTAGTGGAACAAGCTATGTGTTGGCCATCCACTCGGTGGAGAGGAAAAAACCCTTCTATTGGGGGAAAACCTCTGGTAGTCCTGGCGGAGAGGGTGCCCCTACTCCAGGCATACTAACTATAGACTGGTGAGCTGCAGTAATATCGTATGGCAATGATCTGATGTAGGAATTGACTGCTGAAGAGGACCAACGCCCCATTGTCTTGATCAGGTGATGGCTGAAGCAGGCTCTGGCTGCTGAAGAGGCGGCATTAATCCTGAAGGAGTGTGTGGTATAGAATAGGGGAGAAAGTCCTGCTCTGGTGGCGAGGGCAGAGAGGTGGGAAGAGAACCAGTGTCTGGTAATTGCTTTTGGAGCAATTAATGAGAGGGGATCTAAAGAACTCAAAGGTCTTTTAATAGATATGAACTTCGTAATAGAGGAGAAAGGGCAGAGAGGGGAATCTTTGATATTTGGATGACTTGACCTTGGTGGAATTGGTCTGTCTTGGATACTCTCAGGAACAGGATGTAATATAGATCTGGAACTAGAAAGAGGTCACAGGAGCGGAGGCGGTTAGGCACACTGCTTCCATAACAATGTCGTCGAATGGATTGAAACATCCTGACCTGAGAATTGATATCAGGGCATTGAGGATATCGGTGGTTATAGGAAGTCTGGAAGGAGATGCAGGAGGGAGGCTCTCGGTGATTCCTCAGAGTGTCAGGCGTACTGCTGGGATGGAGAGAAGGGTCGGCAAGGGGATGAACATGCTATGGAAATGGAATTGAATTCATGAAATGCAGGTTTTTATAGAAGGTGAAGATAAATGTAGTGTGTCCCAAGCGTGAACATTGAAAGCTACGATCCAGTTTTCGTTAAAGGGTGTGGGGGATATCCTGTTCTGAGCCCAGAAAGTAGAGAAGGTTGCCCAGTCTGTTGCATAAGTGGGTGGATGGAGAGAGGGCTGCAAACATATCGGTTCTTGCTAATAGGAGAAGGTTGGAGAGTGTTGTTTTTTTTTTTTTTGAACGGGTCAAGCTTATTCTGATAGTTTGCAAAATCAGATGAAAGCTTTCAATACAATCAGGATAATACATAATCATTATTTACAAAATCTTGTTTGTCTCTTTACTTGTTAAAAACTGTAACTTTACTGCTATACTACTTGCAAATGTTGTAAAATGGAAGGACAAACTTTGTCTTGAAAGCTAGGGCATCTGCATTGGAAGCATGTCTTGGGTTCGATTCCCACTCACGGTTTATATTGCAAAATGTAATGTTGATATGAATGACTCTTTCATTGAGCATATATAAAAGGCAGGATTTGAACCCTAACTAGTCATACTTTCACACCAACTACAGTACATAAACGCTATGCTACACAGTTTCAGATTGTAACCCATTCAACAGACTAGGCTACTATTTATATTTACCCTATTCAAACGACAATACATTGCCTCAATATAGGTTGAACAGTCAGAATCAGACAGAACAGTCAGAATCCACATGGCATGGTTGACATGACAACCCATGAAGCAGTTTGCATTAGTCTTTGTCTAATCCGGTGCCATGACAGGTTTACCAACTCACAGGTTCTTGCTTCTATTTTTAGTTTTGATGGAGCACTTACAAGTTAAAGATAGCACTGAGAAGAAATTAAGTTCAATTTAAAATGCATGTGAAGGGCATTCTAAAGGATGCAAGACTAGTGCATTTATCCCTCTGCATTGTGCGTTAGAATCATATTATACAGTAGCTCTAGCGGAGTGTTTGATTGTGAATCTTGAATTCTGTGGAAGGAAAATGAGATTGATTATTTCTTTTGCAATTGGCTTTTTATCACTGGAGACTGTGGGAGTAAAAATGAATGTACTATGAAGGTTTGGAACTGAATACAAGTGTGAGCTTTTATTCATGTATGTATGCACCTGCCTATTTTATGAGATATTTTACCTCTCAAAGTTAGCTCTATACTGTACATTTTACATAGCCATATACTTTTCTGTTTGTTTAGATATTGACCCTATTATATAGAAATCTCATTAGAATCCAATACAACCGATAACATATTGCGAAAAAATATTCCTGCTCAACTAGTGAAACCAAGCATTACGTTTTCAATGACATGTTAAGATATGCACCATTTAAGGTGTTAAGAGTTAATAGGGTAGTTTGTTTACAAGTCTCTGTTTAGCTCGAATGCTTTGTGTTTCTAGCCGGTTAGCAGTTCATTTCACTTCAGTTAATTTTGTTGTGTTGTTATTCATCCATTTATGTTAATGAGAAAAAAAGTTTCACCACCAGAGCCATACACTAAGATCCATTCTTTCAGCTTTGATAATTTATAAGACAATACCTTTGAGCATTCACCTCCTAACACATGTTTTCCAGGCTTTACTTTAATTAAGAGGAGTAGAATCATCTATATACTTACATTGAAGAATACAAAGGACACAATAATTAAAACTTTGCATGGGTTACAGAAATTAGCAGCAAGCATCTTAAAATATGGAAAGTTGCTCAAATATGTTTTTCATTCTCAAAAAACTGAAATTTTATACGTATTAGCATAAAAAGTTTATAACATTGGCCTTTGTGGAATAGTGTCAATACAGAGCTTTGCTGTCTGCCATAATGTGTTAATGGTACTTTTGCTTAGCTGTTTACTTCTGTGGATTTTTATGAAGAGCTGTGTGTTGATTCATATGTTGTCAAAAGCTGTCATCTGGGAGGAACAGTTAAATGTATCATTTGAAGCAGTATTATGGGAGAGAACACGAAATAAACCTTCTAAAATTAACTGACTCATGTAGATGACCACCACAACCTGACCATAGGCTTAAGGTCTATTCTATCTTGGTGAAAGATACCAGGGGTCAGTGAGCACAGCGCCACCACCCATCGGGAGGCCTCACTTCACCAGTATTATAACAGATAAAAAAATCTGCATTCGCATACAGCTTTCCGGCACGATGATGAATCTGGAAGACAAAGGGCTGTAAAGCAAGGTACCAGCGAGTGTGTAACCACTTTAGAGGGGCGTGGTCTGTAACCAGGTTAAAGGTCCTTCCCAGGAGATAATAGCGCAGAGCACCCACAGTGCATTTCACTGCCAGGCACTCTTTCTCGATAACCACATAGCAAGTCTCCCTTGGAGGCACTTTGCAACTGATATAAAGAATCAGATGCTCTACCCCCTCAATCTCCTGCGAAAGCACTACCCCCAGTCCGACCCAGAGACATTGGTCTGACAATAAACTCTTTAACGAAGTCCGGACTTGTTAGTGCTGGAGCCTGACTCAAATACTTTTTGATGGACTCAAAAGCCTCCTGACAGTCAGCTGTCCACTCGGTTCAGTTTATGCTGCCTTGTTAAATCAGTGACAGGAGCTGCCACTGTGGAAAGATTTGGAATAAATCTCCTATATTATCCCACCAGCACCAACACTGATGTTACCTGTGTTTTAGTTTGTGGAACTGATGAATCTACCAATGTCTGTATTTGTGACAGGACTGACTTCACTTCCATGTCCTAAAATAAACCCTTGGTATTTTGTTTCATTTTTCCAAATGCACATTTTTTTTTTTTAATTAGCTGTTAAGACCAGCTCTTTGAATAGCCGATAATACAGCTGCAAGCCTGGTTAGGTGAAAAACATAAAACATCATTTATGTACACAGCAGCATACCCTCGATAAGGCTGTAATATTTTGTCCACCAACCTCTGAAAGGTTGCCGGTGGCCCATGTAACCCAAATTGGTACAATCAGGAATACAGTGCTAATGGAATTTGCCAATAGCCCTTTGTAAGTTTGAGAGTCAAGATGAACTTGGCGCCCCCTAGCCAGTCTAGGAGTTCATCCACACGGGGCATGGGATACGCAAAGACACTCTTTTGCATATTTAAAAATGTTTATTATTAGTTATGCCCTCAACAAATGATCTCCAAATGTTCAGTACTAAGAGGTGAATGATGAAGCTATTGTTTGTTTGTTTTTTTACCAACAGATTTGAGATGGTATCCCAAATTTCCTGTAAGCATAACCTCACCAGAACACAACATTGTAAAATATTTTTCTGCTCATGCACCACTTGCTTTAGACTAGTTCTTCAGTTCAATTGGTAGATTTTACTCTAGAGAATCATTTTTTTAATATTTCTTTTCATGTGGAAACAGATAAGCCGCTTGTGTATCTTAGAAAGAAAAATCCATTAGCTTAGTTTGCATGTTAGAAAAACATTGCTGGTTTGGACAATTCAATCTGAGGGCTGTTTTATAATCCAGACCTTTCATTGACGCAAAAAGTTATGGATGTTTTTTTCCAGCTGTAACAGGGTACCCCCTGCCCCTGTGTGTATTATGTATTATTTTATTTTTGTGTTATTATTTTTTTAAATATATTGTTTAATTTGTATAAAACACAATGTTTTGTTATTGTTGTTTTTGCAGCATGGATGGGGTTAAACTTCCCCATCCATGCTAAACCTGTGCAGAATGTGACCATCTCCAGATTGATTGATTGTTTAATTTATTACTAATTTGGAGAGGGTCACATGTATATAAACCCATAGCTTTGGCTGATCGGTGTGGGTTGTCCAGAGGAGGAAAGAGACAAGTGAGAAGTGTTTTGTTTGTGTTTAAATATTTTAATTAATAAAGAAATGAGCGCATTTGTGTCTTGCCCCATAGTACTTGCCTGTTGTGTATTCCTCCATTCATTTCCTGGCCTGATGTCACCACCAGCCAGCCTCTTCACACCAGCTCTTTCTATGGTTCATACCTGCTATGACTTCCTACTTTTGCCACCAAGCAAGGGTACCTCAAATTGATCTTAAACAACAATTTATAGCTGTATCTGTATACAAAGTTAATTGTAATGTCAGCATTATTGGCTGGGGTTAAGAAGAACTTAGGTATTTAATAAAGCAACTAATAAAGATTGCTTAAGTCCCAAAGAGCACACTTGATTCTTTTATATTGTCAATTGTTATAAACCGTTATAAAATTGAACTAGCGCTTCATTCTGCTCTTTGCTTTATTTAATTATAGCACATAAAGTATGAATGATTGTGCACGCCTACCATGGTGGCAGACTGAATATCTGTGTATATGAATAGGGTGGTGTCACTGAAAGGTCAATCGCTTTCCACTGTGGTTGTTAAATTATACATGTATTTTAAAAGTGTATTTGTTTACAGCAAATTTCAATTTGCAAATATTTGGGAAAGGAAAATAAGACTGTTAATGTATCAAGCTTGTTACGAGTTTTGGATCACAGATTTTGGTATGGTATTTATATTTCCAAAGAAGAGAAGTGTGATTTGCTTTTACCGGTTGATCAACCTCTTGATTGGAATCACTCATGAAAGGAAGAGCGTGACCCAGCAAGCCATTTTGAAATGCCAAATCTTCCAGCAGAATGCAAAAGCTCTGCTCCTATTACCTTGGAAATGTAATCTCATCTCTTATCTAAACTTTAAAAAAATGAACACAGAGCTTAATAGAGCAGCGCATGTGTGACAATGGGGTCTCTCAGTTGATATTTCCCTCAATAACAAATGAGAACATTATGCCTGACAATACCTATCTTTTTGTTTATGTTGTCAATCGTAATCAAAGATGAAAGACAAAAGAACATACTTCACCCGTGTACATCTTGTACACAGCTGTAAAGAGCAACTGTTTACCTAATCAAGTATGCATGAATAAACATGAGTAAATAAACCAACAATGAGAGTAATACATCTTCATTTAGGGCTCAAAGGCTCAATCATGTACCTACAGTAGGTTGTATTAGTTGTTTTAGTGTTCTATGCTCAAGATTGCTTGTCTTATTAAAGACCGTTGTCTTTGTTGGTATTTACTGGACTCTGTTTGCTTAACATTTTACTAACCTGAGACATTCCCAGCAGCAGAAATCATCTTCAAAGAAAATATTTCACACACAAAATGCTAATAATAGCTTAGTATTATTATTTAGGGTGACTTACAATTGTTACAAGATACCACATTATTTTTACATATAATTTCATTATTTTTTTTACACATTATTTTTACATACAATTACCCATTTATACAGTTGAGTTTTTCACTGGAGCAATCTAGGTAAAGTACCTTGCTCAAGGGTACAGCAGCAGTGTCCCCCAACTGGGATTGAACCCACAACCCTCCAGTCAAGAGTTCAGAGCCCTAACCACTACTCCACACTGTTGCCCTAGTAGTGCTTGTTCTTTGGTTCAGATTAACACATTTAACCCTTTAGTACCCTCGAAGGCAAAGAAAAACCAAATAAAATGAAGAAATATGACAAAGTGGCATTTTAAAATAGATATAGAAAGGTATGTATACAATTTTTAAAAAGACAGTATTTGTGGCAAACAATAAATCCAGTAAACTAACCTTAAAAGACCACTAAGAGGACCCGAAGACAGTCTTCTCTTTGACATATCAAGATGGCTAAATTGACATTAGAGGAATGAAACAGAGCATTTGGGACATTTCAATCTGGCACGATCATCTGCCGGTAGCCAAATAGTTTGATTATATTTTATTTATGTATTTATGTTTCATAAATTACTAGACCAAAATCAACAATTTAATGTCAGGCACAACATTTGCCAACTTGATTTTGTTTATATTTTCACTGGGTGTGAGCTGGGGGTGTAAGGATAGAGCAGAAGAAGCAGAAAGGAGCAGTTAGTAGGACAGGATGCCAGCTAGAAAGGATCAGACTAGAGGAGTGGCTAAATAATATATAGAACTGGATATTAAGGTTTTCTCTAGAAGACACTTTCAAAGTCTAACAGCAGCTAATACAACCAGATTCTGATTTAATAGGAAAAAAAATGTAAACTAAGGATCTGTATTTAACAAACATTTATTCATTTGTATCGTACATATTAATGCTGTGTCTTATACTATGAATGGTCTTGGATAGAGACTGTTGTCTTACATGACACTTGTTGATAATTTATATCCACACTGTTCGGTTAGGAAATGGCTATGTTCATCTTGCTTTTGGCAACCTAATATATACGAATGCTAATTTGTCTACTGCTGCTCTTAACATAGCTGAGCTGACTGTACAGACGCTAATGCAATATTGTTTCTGTTCACCCTTTCTGACGCACAGTGTCCAAAGTCATATTCTTCTAAACTATTGTATTGCATACTTGATTAGATTACCAAAGTGGCAAATAAATGAAAATCATCGTGTGAAATTAAAAGATTAAGGCTTCAGATTTAGGGCATGTTATAAACAAAGCATTCAAATAAGTGACTTGATGTAAGACAAAAATACATATAATAGCATGATTAGACATATCCAATTTAATAATGGTATTGCCACTAGACCTATGTGCAACTGTGTTTCTGAAAATGTCACGGGCACATCTTATTGCTTGAGGGGTTTTTTTTTTTGTTTTGTTTAGTTTTTTTACATCCTGTCTCATTTTGTTTAAATGGTCTTCTGTAAAAACATACATATTTAGTTTGTTAGACATATATAACAATTGTAAGTATCTTGTAACAATTGTAAGTCGCCCTGGATAAGGGCGTCTGCTAAGAAATAAATAATAATAAAATTATGCATAAAATTATGTATAAGGTAAAGAACCATGTGTATTTGTTGGTATTTTCATGTCTGACAATAATTTTCTAACAAAATAACAGCACACTATACTGTGTAAGGCTACATTTTAATAAGCTGGTGATGTAGATTTGCAAAAGCTATTCTAAAGAAGCAACAATATTAAGCTTTTCAGAATACTAAATAAACTGACATCATTATTTCCAGAGAAGCTGCCTATTTATACCAATAAAAAAGCTATTGGCCATAAGTACATGCAGGAAAATATGCAAAAAGCCTGCAGAAATGTTAAGTAGATATCTACAGAGTGTTCTGTGGATCGTTGTTTTGTTCATAATTTTATTTAACTATAAATGTTCAGAAATCGTATCCTGCGAAGGAGTAAATTACAAAAAAAAAAACTCTGCACAGTGGTGCTTTGAGAGAGTAGCTCATACCCAAACGGCAATGAACAGTGGTAACCCTAGCCTCCATATTGACTCCGATTATCAAATTCAGACTAACGAACGTCACGAAATACAGAGTAACATTATTTAATCTAAGGTCCTGCCCATGATTCTCTGGACAGCCAGCTTGTTATGTTTTTGATCAGCTCAGTGTGCTTTCCTATAGCTTTCAAAATCATCATCATCACCCAAATAGATGACTCCTCTGTACCACTGCGTACCACTGAGACATTTTATTATTGAAGGAGGATGTCTCTCTTGGAGAAAATTAGAGGTAGTCTGTTTTTATTTGTTTATTTAAAAAAAAAACTGAATATACATTTTTTTTACTGCAACACAGATCTAAAGATCAGTCCATTAATTTCCCTGAAAAACACTGTACAACTATTGTTTTATTTGTAAATTCAGATTCCGGGGGTGCTGCCCCCCCCTTGCACCTATCTGTGGACGCCGACGTCCAGGGAATGAATTGTAAAACATGATTGAATAATGTATCAGTACACACAAGGTACAAGAAAGAAGCATTCAAACACATGTACACATCAAGTATGGTACTTTTTGGAAAAGTTGGTTAGAAAAGTCATGTGATCATATACATTGTAATACATTCTGGAAACTGTCAGAATTGTTGGAATTGATTATTGTTAAAGCTGCAATCCGCTGGAATAAAAAAGCAGGGATACACCTGATACAGTGAAAATCCCAATGGAGTTTTCCAGGAGCCTTATCCATTTGATTCATATTGCAACATTCTGCTTTGCACACATCAAACCTTGTTTACAGCGCATGTTGCACAGATAGCTTCATCATTTTCACTGATGGAGTACAAAGCATCCAAAACCTCAGCAGCAAGAAGCGAGATGAGAGTAATTGGACAGAACACTGAGTCGTCTTGTTCATTGTGGAAGGAAATTGTCTTCCATCAGACAGCTCCAGTGGAAAACCTGATTAAATATCTCCATTGAAAAGGTGATGGAGCCAATTTATTAAACCTAAATCTCCCATCCATGATTTTTAACAATGATGACAACAAGCATGAAAACAATGCTTTAATAATCTACTCAATGCCACATTTCCGAACACAGTTGCAACTTATATAATTTTTACCCAGATATGACTTATTTCCTATAAAAGAAGCAATCTACCTTTTGCAAACAAAGCAAATCAAACAGAACATTACAACAAGAAATGAAAGAATTAAGTGACACTTAAATAGATCCATCAGATTTATGTTGCGGGTATAGATCTACAATCTACAGCTATGGCCAAACATTTTGCTTCACCTAGAATTTTAGGATTGAGACATAATACATATATATATATATATATATATATATATATATATATATATATATATATATATATATATATATATATATATGGATCTTTTATTTAACACCATGTAATCAAAGAAACTACAAAATGATATCACAAAAGTCTAGCAGAAGCCATAATAGTACAGTAGTACAGTATTTCATGTTAGATTTCAAAATGCCATATATTCAAATTTTCGTCCGTTTTTCATTAAGTATATGGAAATCTACAAAACGGTATGTAATTCAATATTTTAACTTAACATTCTTCAGCAGGTTTCATTCGACTTTATGAAGCAGAATTAGTTAATTCTGTAGAGTGATGCAGAAGTTTTGACCATAGCTGTACATATCATTATATTGTATTTGGGTTAACTATTTCAAGTCCTATAAACACAGAAAAGGTTTAAGAAAACTTTTTTTTCTTTTACTTGAACTCATGTAGAAGCATTGAATGATGGCAAAATATACATTTTCTTTTTATATATATATATATATATATATATATATATATATATATATATATATATATATATATATGAATGAATGAATTCTAAAACATGAATGAATCATGTATCAGTACACACAAGGTACAAGAAAGAAGCATTCAAACACATGTACACATCAAGTATGGTACTTTTTGGAAAAGTTGGTTAGAAAAGGCATGTGATCATATACATTGTAATACATTCTGGAAACTGTCAGAATTGCTGGAATCGATTATTGTTAAAGTTGCAATATATATATATATATATATATATATATATATATATATATATATATATATATATATATATATATATATATATATATATATATATATATATATATATATATATATATATATATATATATATATATATATATATATATATATATTTGACTGTCAGTAATTTTAATTATTGGCAATCTCCATATAAAATATGGGGGGATGGAAGACTTTGAAAAACAATAACAAAATTAATAATACAAAATAATTACATGAAATAAAATATTATCCTATTGGATTCCAATGAAGTAATCATCCATTCACAATACAGTCCACACATTCATACAAACGGGTTTGGAACCTGGATCAAAGTTCTCAATTTTTTTTTCAAGTGCATCACCTAATTCTTTACTCACTCACGATCTCTTAATTATGTTTCTGACAAATAAGCCTCTTCTTTACCTCCCTCCTAATTCGGTTCTGTGCTGAAATTGTTTATTGCAATCACCAGGACAGCAGAAACGAGCTGAATTCAAAAGCAGTATAATTTGGATTTTGGGGAATAATTATCAAAAACGAAGTCAAAAGGGAGCAAAGTAATTGCTGACTCTCATATTTTAGAAATCGTCATTACATTATTGTGATAAAGATGCAGTACTGGAAAAGGGGTGAACTCCAGTTCAAGGTTTGAACTATAGCAGCTGATCTTAAACTTATCCGGAGCATTCTATTGTCTCCTGAAGCTTGTTTGTCTGTTGTTCTATTTTTTAATACAGTTGCCCTTGATACAGTTTCTGTAAAATAATGAAGAATATATGTAAATTATGAATTTGCATTTGATTAATAGGGGTCCCTGAGGATGCAGACAATACAGAAAAACAGTATGTTAGGATCTCATTTGTGAGACATGTGCATTTTTTTTTTCTCAATACAATGCAACTCAATATACAATCTCAAGAAAAATGGAGCTTGCCTCTGGGACAGTATTTAGTCAATGCCCCCAGCATGTTGTCAGGGTGAAATTTGCTTCAGTAGGTGTCCTTCGAAGAACAAAGTACAGAGAGTATAGAGTCACTGAGGTCCTGTAATAGGGGTGTAGGAATCCATTGTGAGAAAGAGAGACAGAGGGATTGCAGTTGACATGCCGGCACAGGTGTTCAGGTTTTATTTACAATGTTTACAGGGATCGCAACACAATTGCAGTAGGTTGCCTCTAGGGTGTCAGCAATGGTAATAACTAGGGTGGGGTTGTTAAAACCACCTGGCTATACCAACAATGGTATAGCACACAGGTAGAAGTACACAAACAAAATGTAAGCGAAATAACAAATACAAAATAAAACACAGTGGGAAAAACACAGCTAACAAAACAAAAGCTGTCAGAAACAACGACCGAGCGCTGCTCCTACTATAAGGGAGGTCCTGCTCCAGGAACCGTCTCCCTGGCACACCCTTGTATACTTTTTTGTGGGTTTAATATCTCCTTAATAATTCTGAAAGGAGCATCGGATTTGCTCTGCTGCTCCTGTGGGTTAGAGAGGCAAAACTAGCAGGGGCTGTTTCTCCTCTTCGTTCAAAAGCGGACTGGCCCTTGTCCTCCAGAGGCCAGTGACTATTCGCATTTTTATTCCAAATTGGGGAGAAAATCGGGGGTAAAATAATTGTGCACACTAAATAAATAAAAATTTTAAAAACACTTGGTCATGAGGATTCACAACCGATTCACCTCCCACTTGTTGAGAACAAAGGAACTGGCTTTCCAGCTCCTCTTTTATAGCATGTGGCCAGGGCTAATTGATAAGCAATCAATTACCACCTGGCCGAGCATGCAGTTAACTGGATAATGCCAGCAAACAGTCTTGTGGCTGACATCGTTCTGAGCTCGAAATTTGATGTAGAAGTGTGACAGGGTTGGCGTATGGTGACGTCAGGCGAGAAGCAGGAAGGAAAAACTGACACCAGGTAGTACTGCAGTTCAAAACAAACACGACGTGCGTTGTTTTATTTAAATAATGCAAAAATAAATAAAATATTTAAACAGAAAACACTTGCTCACAGAACTAAAATAAATTAAACAAATCTCAAACACAAAAGAACACAAAGGTTTTAAATAAATTTCTTTCGTTCCTCCTCTGAACACCCACCCCGAGTGCAGAGAGCTGCAGGTTTATATATCGTGGCTGAGGGGTTTAACTGGCTAGTAATTATTCTATTACCCCTCAGCCACAAGTTTTTTTAATTACTGTGGATGGGGCTACCCATAAACGCTACTAAACAATACAATAATAAAACAAACCCTCTGCTACGCCGTCAATACATTTTAAAATAAATACAAATAAACAGCAACACGGCTTTCACCGTCATATTTACACCTAAATATAATAAACTGCACAGGGGCGGAGGGGGAGACCCTGTTCTAAAAATAAACAAATAAATACATTTAAACAGCAGGGCTTTCTACCGCCCTGCTACAAGAAGATTAATATTTTATGTACTGCAATGTCGGTGCTCTCGTCAACTATCATGAAATCGGGAATTGCGTACCACTGCCATTATCTCGTTTTGGACTACAGCATTAATAGACTGCACAAATTCAAAAAGTTCTTGCTTCTCCAGCTGGTAGGAAGATTAACATATTTCGCTATGTAGTCGTGAATGTGTTGCACGGACAACATGGACCCATAAATTTTTATAGCAAGGAGCACATTGTCAATCAGATTTTTTATTTTGTCTGGATTTTCCTCCATTTCAATGCGCTTCTGTCGGCTTTCACTTGTCTCCGCTAGTAAATGCTGACGTCCGAGCCCGTGTTTCTGGTTGTGTAGAGTTTTAACTGCATCAACATGAGCTTTCTGAACTAAATGACGTTTTAAAAAGTCTAGTTTCCAATCAGTCCATTTTTTTCCAGTTATAAATGCCCCCTTAGCTTTAGCTTCAGAACAGAATTTACACACGGCCCCCCACTGACCAAGTACAGAAAATGTCTCCAAGTTTCAAGACGCTCCTTCCTGAAATGTCGAACTGCACTTTTTCTGAGCTACAGTTGGTGCCTGTACCCCAACCTTATGCTTGGACATGGTATTGTTTGAATAGGTTATCTTTCACACTATAAACTGCTACAAGCAGTGAGGACATTGTGAGCTGCATGGTTTGTGACATGCGTGGCACATAACAGATTGCTGCGCGGCCGCCAGGGCAGTTTAAAGGAAATTTTGTTGGGGACAATTGTCATAAGTCCTCGATGGATTGACTTCCAGTCAGATAAGTGTTCTACATAAATATCTCCTGCATTTAAAGAGCATTGTATATTATACGTTTTCATACGTTAATTCACTAAAAATTGCCTTTGACATACCTAGAAGCAGAATGTCTGAACAGATCATAAAGTATCATATTAACTACATTTATGTGATTCAATTAGACTGACATAGATAGACAACTCATAATTTGATGTGGCAAAGTGGTTTGCAGTGCGCAGGTATAGAGTGATGCAGTGCTCAATAACAAACACAACAAAGTTCACAGTGAAAAACAGCTCTTTATTGTGCTGCAAATAATAACTAGCCCTACATAACGATGTGTATGACACAGTTAAAACCCACGGGGTTCAGTCCCGAAATAACACTTAATACTAACACGCACTTTATACACATACACAATCACAATTCCCAAGTGAATGCTCCGAGTGTAAGTGGTGAAATATACAATAATGGTGAAACAGTAGAGCAGTGTGGTCTGGGGTTGGTTATGGCCTTTTAGCGGCAGCTCCCGGATTTGTTTGCAGTCTACAAATAACACAGTTATTGAGACATACAAAACAACACGAAACACTCACGGTTAAATCACAGTTCTCCTTTACAGGTCCTTTTGTAACCATAAAAAAGGAACAGATCGCTTCGCCACATTCCCTGATATACCTTCAGTCGCGCCCCCGTCGGTAGTGAGTGCAATCGCTTTTCCTTCAATCCACGATTGCCACATTGCCTACCGCATTAAGGCGATGACTTCTGCTATTGTGACTTTGCCCCCTTTCTGGATGGCCAAGTTCCAACTTTCCCTGGAATGAACTGCCAAACCATCCAGTCCGGGGCACACTGTTACTGTTATACAGCACCCTCACAGGGAGGGAGGGAGATTTATGACTTGGATTAATTCGCTCTTTGTTACATTTGAGTGTCAATAAATACATGTCATATGGGAACAACTGCTGTGTTCGAGGAAAATGACTTCTGCATGGAGGGACAATCAATATATAATTTTGAAGCCTTTCAAAGTGCGTGACTGGTATTTGAGACGTAAAGCTCCTTCATAAATGTTTAGTTGACTAGCTGCAAAGATTGGTTTTAAAAGATTTCAGGGACACAAATAAGCTGTATTGCTTTATAATGCTTTTAAAATGAGTAATGCTGGTTGTTGACCTTTTCTTCTTTATTGCAAAATCCTGTTGAATTACAATATGAAACTCAGCACCCCTGGTAGGGCATACGGTACAATGTAGATGTCTAATGGCTTCTTCAACAAAAAACAACACCTTGAACAGAAAATAACATAATGTAAGTGTGTAAAGTATCACTTTACAAAAAGTGTTTTGACAGAAGTTTATGAAATTATATTGTGATGGACAAGGGGCGAGTAATGTGTAAACCACAGGTGACAGTGCAGAGGGCTGGTATGATAAGAGGAGAGTGGGGTTATCTGTATTTTTCATAACTACAAATATTGAATTATCTAGGTACTCTGTAAGAAATTAACCTTGGTCCTGGCTTTACACTCTCTCTGTATCCTTGGAGTCACAGCCCCAGTCTGTTAAATTTCTGTTTCACAGTGAGTTATATACTCTCTCGTTAATTAAAACCCTCCTTTTCCAATTGCAAATTAACTTCTGATAAATTATGACAATTAACACAGATTTCCTTTTAAATTCCCATGCAAACAAAATAAATAATCGCAAGATATCTGCTCGTTAAGATATTAACATTATTTTGTAAATCAGCATAATTTCAGAAATCACATTAGCACAATTATTTAATAGCAAAATCGGCATAACGACTGCTTGCAAATGCCCAAATCAATGCTACATACTGATTTGTTGACTAACACTGGTAACATAAGTTATCATTTACGACCTTTTGAAAATCCTGCCCAGTGGTTCTTGTTTCAAATGACTAGTCTATCAATTCCTGGTCTGGATACTCTTCAATTAATGTTAAAGACTAAACAATAAAACATCTAAAAGCTTTACAAACCTGTAAGTGTGTGTGTATCACTACCTGCTTGATGATACCAAAGATCAACGCTATACTGTATTAACAATAAAAATACAAAAAAAAACAAAGCTCACCCATTTCATTGTAATGGGTAGAATGTCTCCTTTGCCATTTTTGCAAGTAAATTATGAGTTACTTGCCTCAGAAGTTGGGAGCATGCAGAATAATTGTGGAATTGCTGACAGTTCTGGTTCACCTTGATCTGTGTGAAAAACTCCCCTTCTCTAGGTCTATTAAAATGTTGACAGAGATGGAGAGAAAGCTTTGCTATCTGCTCTGCATCCCCCACCAGCATGCCAGCAGGGAGCTACGAACGTCCCATGAATCTTTTATGAACGGGGTGGCATCGAAGGCGGCAGCAATGGAAAACCTCCACTGGCTGATGGTAATGAGTGCTAAGGAGGTTTGGCTGTGATTTAGATGTACTGTTGCCTGCACACACTGCAGGGCACAACTTTGGAGGATGTGACTCAGAGTGCTTATACTGTACATTGCAAGGCATTAAAGTCTCTTCCAACTCTCTTAATAGCATCTTTAAAATAAACAATAAAACCTTAGACTCAGAAATTTAGCTTTTTTTTGTTAGTGCCCCTTATGAAAAAGTAGTACATTTTCAGTATACTTTAAGTATAGACTTTATAAAAAGTATATAAAAGTATACTTCTTTTCACATACTTAAAGAATACTTTCCTTGCACTTCCTAAATACTTTGTTAAACTAGTTTGGTCCTAAATTGGCCCACTTTAGTATACTGTAAGTATATTTTAAGTATACCAAAACATTAGCTTATACACTATTAGTATACTTAAAGTGTAGGTTGAATATACTTAAGTATAAAATAATAATAATATTCACATATACTACCATTATACCTAAAGTGTTCTTGAAACATACTGATGTACTACATAATAACATATACCATTTGCATATTTCAGGTATTAAAACTAGCACATTACACATAAATTCCTATTTATTTTCCTTTTCATTGGGGGGTCCTCTTTAGGGGGTAAGTGAAGCTCATTCCGAACCTTGGAGGCCCGATTGCACTGGCCTCGTACTCCGCGAGGAAGGTTCTCCGCAAGCTACAGGGACACCTGACCAAAACCTTTGGTTTTCTTTTTCCCACACCAGTCTCCCTCTCTGGAGAACAGAGCAGGAATTCTATCAATCTTTGTTTCAAAGAAAAACAGAAACATTTGTTTTTTGTTATTCTCTTACTTCCTAGATTGATATTGCCACTTGTACAATCACTATGCACTAAAATACAAATAAAAATCATTTATAGGCCTACATATTGGGGGGAGGGTCACAGGTTTAAACGTCCCTGGCATGTTTTTTTTTTCTAAAGGATGGTACCTTCATAGCCTGGATTCTTCAAACTCCTGGCTAGGTTGTACTAATATCCTGGTATTCTCAAGACCTTATCACGTTGTGATATTAAGTATGTTAACTGTGCACTGAGATTTCTTCAATTCAAACTGAGCTTGTGCTGCTGTGATTTCATTTCAAAGTATACTTTCTCCATCATTATGTTTAATTGGTTGCTTTTTATCAGTGTTTTAAATGGCAGCCACAATCAAATTGATTAATGGTACTAGGAATGCAACAAGATGTTAGGTTGTCAATGTCTATTCTAGGAAAAATGGGGTGAAGAAAAAACAAATGGTTAACATTTTCTAGGAAAACTACAAAAAAAATCTTGACATTTTAGGATTTTAGGAATTTGTTTTTTTTGGGGGGGGGGGCAGGGGTGATTTTTGAAGAGTTTATAAACATACTCTTATGAACATAAGAAAAGTGTGGGAAGGCATCCCCAAGTGGGCCACATGATAAAAGGACAGCTGCATGGAGTGCAGGGTCAGTCATACAGTCAGGTGTGTGCAGGTTTGGTTCCTGGCTGTGCGAAATCACCGGTCTTCGCTGGGGATTCCAAAGAGACCGTCGCATTGGCTGTGGCACTCCTGTGGGTTAGGGAGTCAAAACCAGCAGGACTGTTTTTTCTCATCGCACTGCAACGAAACCCTGCTGGCCAGACACCTAGTGAGGCCTTTGTCCTCCAGAGGCCGGTAGCTCGCTGACATCTGCTCTAGAGTTCCTGGGTGTAAAAGAGGAAGCTGGCTTGGTCGTGGGATCAGAAGACGGCCACTGAAAATTAAAATTAATTTGCCACAAGTTTTCCCAGTTACAGAAAAGGTCCAAATCCGTTTGAATTAGCTGGTCCACTCAAGTTTGGTATCATCTGCAAATTTAACAATCTTGCAAAGTGTATCTTGGTCCAAGTCATTCATATAAATGAGAAACAGTAAGGGTTCAAGTACAGACCCTTGTGGTACCCCACTAAGTACATCCCCCAATCTGATTTTACACCTCTCGCAATTACTCTCTGCTTTCTGTGTTTTAACCAGTTATGTATCCAATTACATGTCCTCCCCTGTATTCCCGTTGATTTAATTTAAGTGTAAGTCTTTCATGTGAGACTTTGTCAAAGGCTTTTTGAAAATTAACATCAATTATATTACGTGTTGCCATCAACTACATTAGCAGTAACATCCTCCAAAAAGTCAAGTAGGTTAGTGAAGCATTAAGGCATGATATAACCACACACTTAATGCGCTACAAGTGTATTTAACCCTTAAGTGTGTGTTTATTTCAATTATATTAACCTATTACATGCTCATTTATTTTTGCTTTAATGGAGATACAATCATTTCTTTGAAATTAAAATAAACATCTAACCTTCTCTTATTGTTACTGAATGTTGTGCATATGCTGATATTGTACTTTGGATACCTTCAAGTAGAGCAAATCCTTTGCCTGGGATCTCAATGTATTACCATTTGACCCTGGATATGGCTGGAGTGGTTGTTTACAATTACACCCCCACTTTTCATTCCAGTGTAACTTAGGTTTCACAATTCTCCTCAATTTGCATGCTTGCATTTCTTATCAGTATTATAAGAATAAAGTTGCTTTCACAGTTAAAAGTTTATGCTCTTCATGTTATAAATGTTTGAGTAGCGCCCAGAAGACGAGAAAGGGGACTGCACACATTAGCATGTAATTTATGAGTTGAAGGGATACATTCTCCATCTCTGGAGGGCATCAAAAAAGATAGAAAACAACCAACATGAGGGAACCAAAAGTAAAGCAAGAGCGTGTAAAAAGATATTGTGTAAACTTTGATTGAAGTTTTCCTGTTCCTGAAACACTTTGAAAGCTTGTAAAAGCCTAGAAGACAAGATTGATGAAAAGCAATCTACCAGCCTTTTTTTTTTGCTGGAAGCCATGTAGTACAACAAACTGGTGAGTTATCAAGTGCTATAAATGAGAATCTTGTCTTCTCAGGGCTGTGAGACTGAAGTACATGTAATCACTTCCAGTCTTCCAATCTCAAGTCAGCAGGTATCCTTTTCTCCTGTGACACACGTAAATGAGTTAGTCTGTCTTTACAATTAATTAGATCCCTGACTGACACACTGGGGTTTGAAGTTTTCAGCAATTCAAACCTCACAAGTATCCCTCGAAATTGGGCTCATTTTTTAACAAAGTTGCAAAAATGATTCTCTAGCTGCAGTATTTTAATATGATTTGGTCTTGATTGCTGTATGAGGGCTTGAAAGACTGAGTGGTAAAACGTCTGCAGAGCAGATGATGAGACAAATACAACTGACAGATTCCTTTTATTACTTCTGTAATGATTACTTCAGCAGAATATAGAAAATAACCAACCGACAACACTCCTGATTAAATATCCTAGAACTGCACAAGTCTGGAATTGGTTGGCATTGATTTATATACTGTATGAGTTAGTCTCTGCTTTAGCACCCTTTCATTTCTGAATTGTATGTAAAATTTCCACCCAACTATAAAAGCAAATCTCAACTTGGGGCTGCCATACATGTAATATTCTGTGGAGGAACCTTCAGGCAGAAACAAAGGAAATAAAATTATTTAGAACAGACTGGAGATCTTGCATATTATATGTAAATAACATGTCCGTCTTTGTAGGTATTTTATAGGTCTACATCAATTTTCAGAAGTTTTCAGTGCTTTTTTTGTTTTGTTTTTATATAGTGATCTCTACATACAAACACTTCATGGTATCCCTTTTCAGTGACAAAGCGGTGGTAGTACAATGGTACACTGGTACAAAAACATATGTTAAATGAAGCAAGCAATGTGTTGGATTAAAGACAATATAATAATGGGAAGACTGCTACAGTGTGTAGTTAATCCAGGCCACGACGCAGTATAGAAAGTGCACATACCGACTGCAGGTACAAGCACAGAGCGTATGTATTTTAGTAGTCAAATACTTCATACATAGACTAGTTACACAGTTCCATTCTATAACATACATGTCACATGAGTTAGGTACTTCTATTACCTGTGCTTAATCCTATATCTACATACTCTGGATATACTCAAGGTACATCTAAACAGCCTTCTTCGCAACTGAAAGGTTTTCAACAGCCCAGTAGATGACCCCAAAAAACTATGAATGTTACTTAAAGTCTGTCATACTTTAACTCCTTGAATTTTCACAAATCCTCTCCAAACTATTTTTCACAGTCTCCGGTAAACCTGTATTTGTATAGATCACCTTTGGGTATAGATAAAATGCTGATTTGTCCTTTCTATTTAGCTTCTGATTGTCAAACCTGCTTCACCTGCGGGGGTGAACCTAACATTAATGTGGTCTGAGTGTAATGCAGTGAATCAATAAATAAACCATTGTAATCCACTGCAGTGCCAGCTTTTTTATGCTGTAGTAAAGCTGTGGTCAGCTAATGATTCTGCAAGGGTTTCAGGGTAACACACATTTATTTCAGTAAGGGATGATCTTGTCAGGTAAAATGCAAACTGTCAAATTCTGAAGCAATAGCAGAAAGAAGCCCGTAATTCTTGTTGTATCCCCCCATTTTGGTAGTGGAAAACTTGCCTTGATGTGTAGGTGTGACCAGGCTGGCTTTGTGGTGACGTCAGACCAGGAAGAAAATCCAGAACAGTGTTGTGATTAACACGCTGCTGTGTAGATTTAATTAGAAATAAAAAGATTTAACAAAACAAAACACTTTACAAAAACAAAATGGCACATTGGCCAAAACAGACAAACAAAACAAACAGACACGGAACAAACAAGTATCGCGCTGGTGCAAACCAGCACGGGTAGTAATTGCTTTAGTATTGACTCTCTTGTCTTACAACTCATGTCTCTTTCTGCCCTGAACACAACAACCCTGTTCAGCCAAAGCTGCAGGTTTTTTATATTGTGACAGAGGGAGTAACTGGCTATTAATTACCTAGTTTATCCCTCTGTCACATTTGGCACAGGGTTTTTCATCTGCGTGGTCAACAGCCAGTTTGTCAATAAGCACTCGCTGTTGCCACGCATCTTAAAATATAGTTTCAGAAAGATGAACTGTTGTTATCAGAAAACTAATATTCTTAGTGATGGTCATTTGAAATAGTTTTAGCCAGTGATTGTGATATAGGACATCTCCAATCAGATTTATGCTAAATGAGACATTCTTTGTGGGATCAATTAAGCATTTAATTATTCTAATAATGTTAATTTATGCTTTCTTGCATTGCTACAGACTACAGTGGAGGGGAATCTTTAACCCATTAAACCTGTGTGCACAGATTTAATATTGCTGAGGGCCATTACGAATGTAGATACAAAATAATTAGAGCAATCGAAGGTGTGGTGATGCCAAGGGTGTGTTACTTCTGTTTCAAATTGCAGAGGTCATCACCTATTTCGACAAGCTGCAGTACTCCGTTTGAAACTAAGCCTCAAGATTGTTTATCCCAGTTTTCTGAAGTTTCAAGAGCATACAGTACGCCCCTGTGGAAAGTCATGTCTGTGATTGTTTACAATGCAGGAGCAGCTGAACACTGGAGGAGGGCTGCGCTTTGTCAGGCCGGGAATTATTTCCATTTTGTTATGCTCTTCATTGGGTTTTAGAAATCGGTGGTCAATGCTACTATACTTTATATTAAAGGGCACAAATTGCACTGCAATTACACATGAGGTTAAGCAGTTGACATGCATGTGAAATCCAGAGCAACTAAAAGTATGTTTGTTTTATAAGAAGGGAAAAGAAACAGAATATGTTGTTGAGTCTAGTACAGACGTATAAAGGCAGTGCATGTGAGTAAACTATTGCAACAATAAATCACCTATAGGCTACACTGCTACAGCTTTGTTGTGCTGACAAAAGCATTGGCTGTGCTAAGGTTTCATGAATACTGTCCCTAGTGACTATATTGGGGTAGGAGGTGTACAATGGTATTATGGGTTAAATTGATAAAGAAAAATCGATGCGCTGAAGGGGGCAGTTGGGATGCAATAATACGCAGCAGAAGAAAGATATAATGCACTACTATATCATTTTAACTGGTGAATAAGTCAAATAAGATTGTCTTTATTGAGAAGTAGGTGACAACAGATGGCAATGTGCATGGTGGAGATTGAAACACATTAGGCCCTGTGAAAATCGCGATTTAACAGGCTGCGCGGAAATCGTGAAATTAGCCCAATACCGCGATTTTTACAATATTCTTAAGAAATAAAAATAATTGCATAATTATTTGTATTTCATACAGAAAAAAACACAACATTAACTAAACTGTACAGCTCTGCTATGTGCCTGCGTGCAATATTCGCCATGCACACAGTGCTGTGCAGTGATTATATAATGTCACTATATGCAATCTAAGTGGGAAAAAATGTGTCTGCGGCAGATCACGTAAAGCAGTATCCAGCAGGAGTTTTACACAGCGATGGGGGTAAGCTCTTGTTCTGTATGTCCTGCAATGTTACTGTAGATCACTACCTAAAACAGACATTTAGATTCACCGAAAAGAGAAAGGCAGAAATTCCGAGCAGTACTGCGACTGCTTTTCTTGCAAAAAAACAAAAAACGGTGACTTCCATGTCCAAAAGTCCACTTATAAAATATTGACCTGACAGAGGCATTTGTTTGCGGAAATATCCTTTTTGAAAAGTTGGACAACCAAAAGTTACGGAAATTCTTCAAACAGAGTGTAGGCCTAGCATATATGGTGGAGCGATTCCTTCATCAGCCCAGCTGAGACGTGAATACTTACCTAAAGTTGCCGAGTATCACAAGCAGGGGATTATGGAACTGGTAAAGCAGTCTGGTTGCTTGTAAGTGGTCACACTGACGAGTCGACAGATGCACAAGATCAATATGGGTTACATATTTTATTTGTTTTGCAAGACCTAATGGTGAACATGCACCTGACGTACTAGAACTGAAAGCTGTCCTTGCAGATACACTTTACCTACAGGCTGTTAATTACAACACCATTTCACAAGCTATTGTAAAGTGCTTGAGTAACTTTGATGTTAATTTTGATGTCAGTGCATTTATCTGTATATTTGCTGTTTAAAAAAAAAAATCTGTACACCTAATTTATTTTATATTTCAGTACACATTCCGCGAAATACGATACTTTACCCGTGACAATGCTGTGAATTTTCACAGGGCCATAATTATGACTGGTTAATAAACTAGTGTTAGAGCAGAAACAAATAGGGAGAGGAAAGAACAGGCTGTGAACTGTAAACATACATTCATTACTGCAGAAGTGCACATATTTTTACTGTCATGCAGCTGTCATATTTGAGCATTTTTTATTTTTATTAAAGCTGGACATGGTTCTTTGAGGCTCACAGACAAGCCTCAGATTCAATGAACTCCAATTCCACCTACATGTGTCTAATTCTCTTCCCAGGTGTGGATGCTGGAACCTTTCCAACAAACCCTCCTGTAGCCAGTCAAGTTGTACCTCAGCTGGCATCTCAGCAGTAAGATAATTCAGGCTACTATGAAGGCATTTACCTCTGTATTGTAAAACATTTGGCCTAATGTCCTGTCCCACAGAGCACTTGGTTTCACCCAAAGCCTTCACCCTAGAGTTAATAAATTATTCAAATTGAATGAAAAAGGAATTAATCTAGCAGTCTGTACAGACCATCGACAACCCAGATGAGGCGAGCTGCAAGGGGGAGGGAGGGCAGGTGATGGGCCAGTCAATGAGAAAGTGAGAGCAATACGAATCATGTTGTTTAAAATGCCTATTACACCTAAATTAGAAGAAGGCAGAGGTGAAAGCTGGTACATGTGCATTAGTCCACCCTGTCATTGAACAAAAACTTCTTATTGATGTTAAAACAAAGGCAGATTAAACTTGGGCTGAGTCAGACTTCTTACAGCTTTATCCATCAAAACAAAAAAAAGGAAAAAGTCAGAAATATTACTTTTTTAAGTGTGTCATAAACTTTGCTTTATTGCCAATGTGAATAGAGGAAGAAAATGGAAAGGTGCAAGTTTAGTAAACATTTGCAATTTTGCTTTTCATAGAGAAGTGATATTGTATGCTTGGTATGTGAAGAATAGTACTGAAGTCAGCAATAGCAAAAGGCAGGAAAAATGTCTTCTCTAAGTAAAGACGAAAGGTTAATATGCATATGTCAAAAAAAGAACCGACTCATCCATATGTTTTTATATGTTCCTATTTTCTTTTCTATCATTTTTTTTTCTCATTTGCTGTATGGCTGGTTCCCAGTAGACAAATGAACCGTTTTTACTGGGTATTCCGTTCCTTGCCAGGGGTTCTTGATACTCACCAACAAATATAGCCAATATAGATCCAGAACATTACCTATCCAATGGGAAAAAAGTTTTCTCTTTTAAAATTGTAAATTAAAATGTAAAGCTTCAGATCTTTTTTTCTTTTTTGTTAAGTATGGTAAAATAGAACTGCACACACAGCATTTATAAAAAATGTTATCTTGTTTGTTTTTTTTACCCTAAAACAATTTTTAAAAGCCTCTAGAAACCATGTGAGATAGTGGTTGAGTAAAGAGTAAGGTACTTCACATAGAAGATTAAAATAAAATATGTTGCCAAGCTTCAAGTGCCCACAATTAAGCTAAATTTGCTGATTATTTAAGATGTGGTTGCTGGTGTTAGTACATAAATCACCCAAATATCATATGTTTTACTGTATTTTGCCAGGCTTTATTTCAAATGGCCAGTGCCACAGAGGTTTTGTTGCTGTTGTTTATTAATCTAATTTATCATCGTTTGTCAAACCATCTCTGAAAGTGGTCATGGGTTGGAAATTCTAGAATATATAGAAAGGGAAGAAATGAATCACCAGACATAAATCTACTCCAAAAAGATTTTATTTGAATAGCAAAATATATACAAATATGTTAGCAGTTCAGTTTTACCAAGATACAGTCAGCCATATATAGTATAAAACTATGACAAAACAAATAGTTAGCTCAACATAAATATAGTACATTACCTTTATTCGGTCCACTCAGCATTGTACAGTGTAAATTGTATTTTTGACACAGAAACATGACAGTTGGGTGCTGAATTTGATATCATGACACTGCTGTTAACAGAATATTTCTTTCAGTAGTATGCACACCTGCCCCAATTGTACATAGTACTGTTTATTTTCGCTAAAACATAACATAATGATATTGTAAATGTCTTATGAAAGTGAGTTAATTTGTCATTATCAAGGTTAAGTGGAATCGTTCTGTAGAAGGAGCAATTCTCCAATATACAGATGCATTGGCTATATATTCTTGTTTTGCTTTCGGAACTGTGACGATGTTACAGCCTGATATGGAAAATTCATCTGCCTTGGCCCCAGTAAAACCTGAAAACCATGAAAATGAGTCTTGAACTGACAAGATACCTGTTCTGATATTTTATGCAATATCAAGCAAGACTTGTCAGACCAGTCTAAAACCCAATTTAAAAAAAAATGTCCCCACATGAACAATGAATAGAAATGAGAATATGTAGTCATTATGCTAAAGGACATCAAAGTGGCATATGGAGATTGAGTTCCCAAGGCTCAGTAGGCAGCATTATTGCCTTCAGGCGAGGAGGTGATAAAGTTCAAGTTATGTAGAAATGTAGGATTACCTGAATGGTTGTACTCTATCAACAGTAACATCATGATATGGTGGGTCCTCCTTTTATAATAGATGCTGTCAATAGGCAGGGATGTGTACTGGTATATTTGAGGAGACTGTGGTCTCTGACCAATCTGATCAAAAGGATCCCACCTCTACCATCAGACCATACGTGACAATTAAATTATGGTTTGGAGCCTGCCAGAGGATGTTACAGTACTCTGTGCCAGAAACACTCTCTCCCCTACTGGGAATTCACACTCCATATGTGGTATTTTACAAACTGTCCTCCACCAGAAATTCTTGGTCCTCAAGACTGTAGTTTCAGTGAACCAGGGAATGAGTCCAAAAATATGTCTCGGTGTACATAAACACATACACTTTCTTGAATCCTATTCCCAGGTAGCCTGCCAAAGTACTGGCACAGGAGCATTTTGCAAGATGAGTTTCAATGGACTTAATCTGTTGCCAGCACTCCAACAGGGCCTTTGAAGTCAAGCAGCAAACCTGAGTGGTTTTTTTTTGTTTTACTAATCCATTATCCAGAATTATCTTCCAGGTGGCAAGTCACCCCCAGAGTACAGTACAGAATTTGAGAGCTGGCCATGCTAAAAACCAAAACTTCCTAATGAAATGCATTTTCACTGACTTCTAAACTTTATTTGGTACTATATATGACATTAATTGACACAACCTGACTAAAATCAACAAACTCGTACGTACAGTAAGAGGATAACATACAGGAGCAGTTTAGATTTGACAAGATTTTGAATTTTGTTCAACTTACTTTTTGTTTTCTTCAATAGGTACATATCTGTCGAAAAATACAGCAGTAATATAAAATAGCCTTCCTCCTTGTTAAAACGTATGAATGTAACTTAGTTTCTTATAGAAACTAACCATGGACTTTTGTATTTTACCACCAATTTTTTTAAGACTGTAAACAAGGTATGCAACCTGCCTGATTCCTTAGACAGATACATAGATGGATGCATTTATCTGATTATGTACAGCACCTCCAGTTTGGAACCAATAAAGTAGATTAATAAGCACTAAGAGTATAAAGGTTACACCTCCAAGATTTTCAGTTACAGTGGTTGCATTTCATATGCAAAACAAATCAAACTACAGAAGCAATGGAGTGTTCTAATAAATGTATTAACAATATAATATAATGCTAGTGCTACAAAAGTGTTTGAAAAAACTTTTCAAGCACAGGGTGCTTCGTCTTGGGACAACTGCATACAAAAATCTCCTCCAGTGGACAACCGCAGTGAAGGAGAAAAAAAGACAGAAACTCCCGTTAAAATCAAGTCCATATCCACACAGAGTTCTCAATAAAAGCAATAGTCTTGCTAACAATGTCTTCTCTGCCTTTAAGCACAATCATGTATACTGTATAGAATTTTTTTTTAATACTATAAAAATGGCAAGAAGGTTCTTGGTTCAACCACACTGTTTGACATGTTCCTCAGGTCAGCCACTGAGTTTACATTTCTGTACCCTAGCTGAGATAAGGTAGTATTGCAGAGGTTCTGGACAGTCTGAACAATATCAAAAGACAAGTTTAATCTCCAGCTTTCAGCAGTTGCTTTAGAGTTTCTGGTGGTTGTAAATTTGTAATTTCCATCTGGAGTGTTGCTTCCATTGGTGTTGTGCAGTATCCACGTGAGAATCTTAGGATCCATGTCCAGGCCTATGAACTTGTAAATCTCTTTGGCTTTCTCCACAGGCTCTTTGGCTAAGTCCTCATAACGAACCAGCATGTACCTTCCTTTCAACCAGGTAGGCTTGCTAAACCCAGTCTCGGCTGAATCTGACAGATCTTTGCAGGTCCTGGTGATCTGGGAGAGATCCACGTACTGTGGTTTCCTGCCAGTGGCATTCCAGATTTTCCAGGCCCGGAACTGGTCCAGGAAGGCTATCATTCGTGAGGCTAGGATCCCTCGAGGATCACGGACCAAGTGCACAATTTTCAGGTTAAGCCTGGGGTCTTCTGAGAGGATCTTCAGGTCCTTAATTTCAGGGATCCTGACTGTTTTGATAGCCATGTGGCCTCGGTCCTGACACGCCATGCCCGCCAACGTAAGATTGAGCGACCGGCACTTTTTAGAGCACCAGATCTCATCTGGCTCCTGTGAGTCAGGACTGCCCTCACAGACTGGAGGAGAACATAAGGCACTGCTGGATCCCCTCCTGAAAAATGAACCTGTAGCGTGGTCCTTGGGTGCTGGCTTGATGTAGTTCTCCAGGAAGTGAAAGTCACAGTTGTACAAGTTGTGGAGCAGGTCTCTGCAGGCCCCGAGTAGGGCACGGCGGTCAAGGATTTTACGGAGCCTGGCACTTGAATTGGTGAATGCCTGCTGGACATGGTAGAGGGGCTCAAACAAATAAAATATATCTGGGTGTTGGTTAAAGAGCTGACCTGTGAAAGAGGAACCACTCCTGGTGGTAGCAAAAAGGATGATGTGCTTCCTGGCATGAGAGTGAAATGGCCCAGGCGATTCATGTCCTTCATCACAAGGGGACCTCCATTGGTACTCTGTAGTAATGAGGGTGGGGAGACATTAACATAATTAGAGGCTGACTGACTGAAAGATTTCTTGAATCATCCAAAAATAAACTATAATCACAGTCATGTCTATAAACGTAGAGTAAGAAGTATCAACAAATTAACCCCTCTTAACTCCTCCAATTAATCTCTCTCTCTCTCTCTCTCTCTCTCTCTCTCTCTCTCTCTCTCTCTCTCTCTCTCTCATTCTGAAATAATATCTCAGATAACACATCTTAAAGGGTACATCCGCACTACATGAAAGGTAAAACATAAACGATCCCACCTTGCTGTTCTGAATGTATTTGGTCATTGTATAATAATCCGTATGCACCCCAACATCTGCATAATGCTAAACTGCTATGTCCAAAGCATCTCTTCTGAGCCAAAAAACATGACTTCCACATGTACCCTCACATGTACTCTGAAATGTACCGGTGCATGCCCAATGATGCACTGTATAAGCTATATTACACTAGTCTGTGTGACAAACATGGTCTGTTTAGGAACTTGTACCTCCTTTTGTTTTGTGTAGTAGACATCTTTCACACTGTACATGTTTCCTTCGCATGTTGTACTTTGATGTATTATTATAATTAAAGTTGCATTCAATAAAAAAATAAAAACAACAAAAAAACGTCTGAGCTGTGTAAGTGGTTGCAGGGAAAAGAAAACCCAAGACAGAGTTGTTCTCATTTCCAACAAATGAAGGGACCTCCCCACAATTACAGCAGCACTATGTTATTTCAACATACGTCCCCAAAGTCTTAGATATAGCTCCAGCTGATTCAGAATGTTTTCAGAACTGACACATATCAAATAAACTAGCAAATGAGATTGGGAAACATTGTATTTCCTTTTGGAATGAGGTCTTTCATCCTTCATATTTCTTTTTTATTTGCATTTCCTGACACAACGCATGCACAGTCATCTACACACCCTTATGATATATATATTGTAATATATATTATAATAAGCGGAATTGGGCTTGTATTTTTAAAACGTCGCTTTAATTTTTTGAGAGTCGCGGGTTGCGTGATTGACTGGTGTCAATGTATATGCACGTCTATAGCAGGGCAGCAGGAGAGAGCCCTGGACACTGTTAGAGGGGGCAGGGCAAAGTTCTGCTTGTCTATATGTTTTGTATTATTATTATGAATTATGTATATAAATGACGGCAAAAAGCAGAGTGTTTTATTATTGTTGATTTAAATGTATTTTGTGTTTAATATTGTTATGATTTATTTATTTATAAATAGAACGGCGAAAAGCCGTGTTTTGTTTATTGTTTGGCAGCGTGGATGGGGAAGCCCCATCCACACATTAACCTGTGCAGAATGTAACCATCTCCGGACTGACTAATTGAGTGTTAATCCAGAGTGCACGCTTTGTACCCAAATACCTTCCTGCCTGTGTGCAGTTTCTGCTTCTGGCCTGACGTCACCACTCAGTCATCCCTGTCACAATGTCATAAACACCCCCACTCCACTCCCTCTGAAATGGGTTGGGGTGGTTTTGGGCTTGTTTTTGAAAAGCAGTGCCGCTTTTTTTTCTTGTGAGACAACAGTGCTTGCCATTGTAAATGTGTCTGTTTGGGACACCTTGTGGTATACAGAAATAACAAAAACACCCAAACCAACACAGTTACAATGGCAAGCAAAAATCTACAAACAGAAAGAAAAACACACCGTTCTACTGCCACAAGTGGGAGGGATTTACAGGCTGAATTACAAATACAGGCTGAATAACAAACGTTATTATAATGATGCCTTACGCCATATAGTAAATTATCCGTGTCCATTCTGCAAATATTCAGAATCATCTGGAGCTATATCTAAGACTTTGGGGACATATACTGAAATTGAAATAACACAGTGATGCTATAATTGTGGGCAGGTCCTTTCATTAGTTGGAAATGAGAACAACTCCATCTTGGGTTTTCTTTTCCCCGCAACCACTTACACAGCACAGACGTTTATTTTTTTATTGAATGCAACATTAATCATAATAAAATACAACATGTGAAGGAAACATGTACAGTGTGAAAGATGTCTACTACACAAAATGAAAGCAGGTACAAGTTCCTTCCTTATGGAAAATTAGACGGACCATGTTTGTCACACAGACTAGTGTGTTTCCACACAGAGGTAATATAACTATTACAACACTTCACTCGGCATGCGCCGGTACGTTTCAGAGCACATGTGAGGGTACATGCGGAAGTCATGTTTTTTGGCTCAGAAAAGATGCACGAGAACAGTGATTTTGGACATAGCAGTGTGGCATTATGCAGATGTTTGGGCGCATACAGATTATTATACAATGACCAAATACATTCGGAACAGCAAGGTGGGATAGTTTATGTTTTATCTTTCATGTAGTGCTGATGTACCCTTTGAGCTGCAAGACTGTGATCAGAAAGTTACTTGTGGCCTTAAACCTCACAGATACAAGTGCTTAGGGAAGGCCATTCAAAGCTTTTGCTCCAAAGGGCATGCCTACACTGCCAAAACCAGTAATGCATCATCTCTATGAAGCCCTCTGAAGCCCAGTCAACATCCAAGATAAGAATTATGAGGGCAAAAATAGAACATTGTAAAAAGATAGTAATGTAAGACAAAATCTTCTGAGGCTCAGAGGGAAAACCTGGGCAGACAAAAACACTTTTATGTAGGAACCCATTGTGCGATTTACCCATGGCACGACTTCACGTAGATTATGCCAAAGAGAAGTAAGGCAGAGATGGCTGTCACGTGTTCATAATATTAAATGCCAAGCTTTTTTTACCATATTGCTCTTGTAAGTCTTAAATTCTACGACTGTACTATATTACTTGTGTATGATATTGGCAACCTGAATTTATGATTGTTTAATATTACTGTATTATCTAAACGGTTTAGATAAAACTTGCCTTGCCTTATGAGTCATGATCATCCTAAAACCAAATTTTCAACAACCAGCATTCCAGGGCACAAATATTTATAAATACATTAGACCAATATCGTCTCTAGTTCACTTTCCATTAACTTCACAGTACATATCTTTCCTATCCTCAGGGCCACCAAACCACTGACCTTTATGGGCCTTATAATGTTATGTTTTCTGCTGGATTTTCTGTATTTTGTGCAGCATTTTGGTTAATATACAGTATGAAAAAGTACTATTGAGGACACATTGTATGGATGCCCTGGTTTGTTTATTTATCTTTGCTCTAATGTGAAAGAGATTATGCCATTGAATGGAATATCTAGTGAGTTGAAATGTCATTTAATACAATTCAGTAGGTTTACTAAATCAAGCCTGGCTTCTGAGATAACAAGAGTTATTGAACTGCAAGGTCGGATTTAAAAGCTGTCTGTGGTGTTATTAAGTTGCATTAGAGAACCAGTTATGGAATTTCAAGGAACGACAGATAAAAATGTAGCTGTCTTTATAAACCAACAGTGTGCCAAGGCTAGTGAAGTCAGCACTTTGCTTATCCTGCTGATAAAGGCTAATGCTGTCAAATGTTTCTTTCCAACATACGTACATTTCTCTCATTCAGTGTGAGATTTTCATTTACCTTTTGAATACTTTTTGGTCCAATAAACACACATACAATACAAACTGGATGTGTCAACTGAATCTAATGCTGTTTACCCACGGCAGTTCCTCTCTCCGTGTTTTACAAAGCAACAACCCAGAAAGACTTCAGTTTCACAGATAAAATACAATATTGCTTTTGAAAAACTGTTGCAGTGCACCACTGTAAAACTGTAAGGATTATGGAAGCAACTATAATAATAATAAACAAATTACAATTAGTTAAGCCATGTTATTAATGATATTTGACAACAGTGAGTAAATTCAATCAAACTGCTTTTTTTAGGGTTACATTATTCAAAGATTAGCATTCAAAGAGTATTAGTAAGTAATACAGAAATACACAGTTATTGCAATTATACCTCTAGGCGTGGTATAATGGTCATCTAGCTTACAGTTACAGTGTAGGTGTGAGATATCTACCTGAACAGGAGGCCATTCTTTCAGGTACAGGAATGAAAGATGTCATTGTCTCCTGAATAGCCCAGCTAACAGATATTATGCCAAGTCAACCATGTACTTCAGCCTTTGCTCTGCTAATTCTGCCACATACACAATCTCTTGTTCTGTTCACCCTGCCACTTATACAATCTTGATAATACCCGTTTTAGTAAGACCAATGACTTGTTATTGAAAACCTGCATAACCCTTAGTTTAAACATATAATGAACACTTCAAAACCATAGTAAAGTGTAGTAATTGAGTATTGGGTAAAACAATATTTCAGATTCATTTGACCTACAGTTCCTTAGTAGGATTCACATTACCAGATCCATTACAGCTGCCACTATAACACAATCGCAGGATTCTTTTTAAACCTTGAAGTTTTACTCATCTAATACCAAACCCATACAACACATGCTTTCAGAATGTCAATTCTTACTATTGCTTTTGCAATTGACATATTTTCTACATGGTCTAAAACAATACATGTAAATAAAAAAAGCATGGCATGGCTGTGAAATGTTTCACTATAAATGCCCTCCACGGAAGATTCTATTTCTTTTTAGTTGAATTCTAGTTTGTATTGGCCAAGCATACTTAATCAATGTATGTATTGACTGCTAATAACTCAAACTTACGTTTACATAGAAAACTACATCTTCCAATTGCTAGTCAGACATCAGACCTGACCTACTTTAATAGCTGGCCTTTAGTAGACAGAGGGAAGGTGCTTACATTTCCAGCCAAAATTTATATATATATATATATATATATATATATATATAATTTAAAAAACGCTAAGTCAGTGCCCATAGTGGCCATGTGTAATGACAGGTGTTTCCATCTAATTGTGTTCCCCAAACTCTGTATGCCTGGTTGGGTTAAAAAGCTAAGCTTGTGTTAGTTACCCTCTTGTAATGCAGTGTAAATGTAAATACATGAAATGAAAACAGCTATTGTTACTTTACACATCGCCCTTACCTTTAGGCTCCCTACGCTGGCAGTGATCTCCGCCTTGACATGGAGAGCTAAAAGAATCTCTTAAGGACCGGATTGCGGTATACTGGATCCCAAGGGATGCACACACTAAGAGCACCACTGTTTTCCAAGAGCACTCCATCCTGTAAGCCTCATGGAACCACCAGAGTATCTACATTCTTCACTCTGTTTGAAAACAAAAATAAGGGAGAGGTGTGAAGCATGTCTTGTGTATGCACTGTACATGATAGAACTAGATGCCTGGCTGTGCCGGCAAGAAGATATAAGATCAGGTAGTGCATTGCTGTAAAGCTCTTGTGGGCAGTAAAATAAATTATAATCATTCTTTAATCTTCAGCTTCTATACACTGCTACTCGTTTTCATTGTCATGGGTAGAAAAGGCCTGAAAACAGCCAGGAATAGTTCCAGATCCAATATTGTAATATTAGACTGCAATATGTGCTGCAGTTGTGGATTCAATTAGAAACTTGCAAAATATTAAATGTTACATGATATTTATATCAAGTGTACCATTTTTTATTCTTATTTAATGCATATTTCTCTAAAAAAAATTTTAAAAAAATCCCTCCCCTGTGGAATAACTATACAAATCTCAAATCTGCATCAGTCTAGTATAACCCAATGCATCTTTTTAAAATTGAAGGTCCTGGGATTAATTGGAGAGCCGCATCAGAATCAAATTCAGCTTTTAATAAACAACCATTTTTTTTTTAAAATTCTGCAATAGGCTACAGTATGTAATGCCACACATGTGGGCAGCTTTTCTGTTGTTTCTTATTGGTTTCATTTATATATATATATATATATATATATATATATATATATATATATATATATATATATATATATATATATATATATATATATTAATTACAGTACTTACACCTGGTATATGTAGGTCAAAATATTATTAAAAATACTGCTGCAATGGAACTCAGAACCCGTGTGCTTATTCTCTTTCTTTCTTTTAAAGAAATACATTTGGCAATAGGATATTCAATGCCATTGCATCAAATGCAGCATTGTGAAGTTGCTTTCAGTAAAATACCAATTTTGAAGCATTTAGTTTGCAAGTGTCTCGTATATTTGACACACCGTTAATGGTCGACTAAAGTCTGACAATATGTCAGCCAAATGGACATATTAACTGTTAATATATTTATTTTATTATTTTACCATACAATATTGTGTACAATTAATTCGACGTTATTCCATTTTAGTTTAGGTGGTTTATTAAAGCTAAAGCAGTGTATGCGGGGGGGTTCGTTCATAATTTGCATAATTTGTAAAGTTTTTAGTAATATGATGATCCCAAACTTGTCGGCCTGGTGCATTTCATATGTAGATGTACATGTTGACAATGACATAATAACTGTATTCTAGAATTACTATAAAATGTGTTAAACATGTGATACTGCTGCTGCACGATTATGTTTGAGCTTTTCATAATGTACACACGCCCAATTGCAAACGTTTTTTTTTTGATCATCAATACTTAAACATTTTACTAGCATTAAATGCAGTATTAATGTAAAGCACACAACTACTTACATTATTATAAAACCCAAAAGTTTAACAGAGAAAATCTGCACGGCTCTTTTGCAGTATATCTAGCATGTTTAACAAAGGCTTTTTGTGTGTGATTTACCTTGATGACGTTCGTATTTATGCATGACATCGGTCAGATATTGTGCTTATAAAAATACAATGTGAAATAATAATAATAATAATAATAATAATAATAATAATAATAATAATAATAATAATAATAATAATAATAATAATAATAATAACGCTTTTGTTCACATAAAGCCTACTCTAAAACATTATTCCAAAGGGTGCGCCTAGCTTGATATGTAAAACTTCTTCTTCTTCTTCTTCTTCTTCTTCTTCTTCTTCTTCTTCTTGTACAATTTACATTCCACAACCAACATGAAGCACACCTTATTATCCTGCGTTGTGTTTTTATTTGTATTGTTGTTATCTGCAAGCTACAAATTAACAAACGACAGCACGACAACATTAACATCTCTAATTCTCCAATCCTGTGGGAATAGAATAGGCTACACTATTAGGAAAAAGCCTTCGCCTAATCGTAAGGTGTTCATGGGGGCAGAATGCTAGAAGTCAGTGGGTCTAGAAGTGAAGAATCTCATCCATGTTTTTGTTTTGTTTTTTCACAAGAAACATTTCGATTTTTGTGGTTATAATGCAAAAACTATGCAAAATAAAACATTAACCTTACTTGTACCTACAATATAGTGGTATACCATTGGTATACGTTAGTATGCTACGATTTATCATATTTGCCTTGTGTGGGTTTATTGTATCCTCAATGCATTTAAACGCACATCTTTCTAATATAAGAAATGGTAGCCTATAAATAAAGCTGCATAAAATTCAAGCTTTACATTTTGAAGAAAACTGCAAAATACACAATGAATTAAGAAAAAAAAGTTTTACGGTTATGTTTATTCATGGAACGATCTTTTTGCCAGTATGTACAGTAGACGGCTGCCTGTCATATGTTATGATTACATTCTTATAAATAGCTTAACATTCATGCACAGAATAAGCAAAACTCAATTTTGGACGACTTACCTTACTGGCTGTGTCTGTGTCTGTGTGTCATCCAAGATGTATAACATCTGCCTGAAAAAAATCCCCTCTTTCTGTTTCGGCAATCTGTTGTTTAAATACTGCTCCGTATCGTAGACTGTCAAAAATCTCCAATAGCAAGGAAGAACTAACAGTCCAATAGGAACAAGCGGCAGACTCGAGTGCCTTAATAAACCAGCAGTCAGGTACAGTAATCGTTGGCAGAAATACAGCGAGAAGGTGCGTTCTCAAGCTCAGTGATGCAGTTTCTGATATGATGCATCACCCCTCTTTTGTAAGTAGGTTTGCAATATTGGCCCGTTTAAAACTGCGCCACTTTGTCAAAAAAATAACAATACACGTTTCGAAAGTTGTGAAGGTTTTTTTGTTTGTTTGTTTTTCATATTTTAAATTGTAGCTGTTTAGGAATTATGATTATTAGTCCAATAATGAAGTCCTATTCCAGAAGAGGAACGGACATGTTGGAGAACACAAGACTAATTAACAGTGCATTAATAGTGCTGTATAGTCAAATATAATTTTAAGCAGAGCGTCACTATAAACGCAATACCCTGAATGGTGTTGCTGCTTTACTGGGTTCTAATATTATATATATATATATATATATATATATATATATATATATATATATATATATATATATATATATATATATATATATATATACTAAATGATGATGTATTGATACATTAGCCACACTGATAAGGTTTGCATTACATGCTTCAACCACTCCCATCTAAGGCTTATGAACTTGAAGCCCCGCTCATATGATAACCTTGCTTCAGCCTAATTTTTCAATACTGACAAAACATATGTACAGTACAGTAACAAGAGAAGTATATTGCTTAATTTCAATATTTATTGTTTCAAATTCAACTCAACAGCTCTTTTCCAGATGGAATATTTAAATGTGGTACCCAATTATGCCCCACAGGAATACTATGCAAAAACAAACACCTGGTGTGGAATGCATGTTATATTCCATGTTACTCAATGCATGTTTAAACACTCAATTATTGCTAAGGAACATTTCAAATACATACTGTATAGGTCTGTTTGCCACTTAATGCTGCCGGGTGTCTTAGACTGCTGTCCAAAACGGGTCACATTTTGGAGGCACCTCATATCCCTCCAACAAATATTGGGGCAGCAATACATACATGTGTGTGCAGACACTGCAGTTTGTGCTTCATTTACTGTACATTTTTAATTATGCAATCTTCTATTTATTTACTGTACATTTTTAATTATGCAATGTTCTCTTAATTGCTGTACATTTTGAATTATGCAATGTTCTTTTCATGATAGACAGTGAAATTTAAAAGGTTCCGAGGTGCTGAATTTTGAATACCAGCTCATGTTATGTACAGCACCTATTATTAAAGGTATTAAAGGGCACAAGGTTTAGTGCTGACTAACACCCCCAATATTCATCAACCTTGATATTAACAGTGTCCTTTAGTTTCAAACAGTTCAATAGTTTTTTGTTAATTGATTCTGATGTCTCATATTTAAACAAATATATTGTTTTAAAGGACTAGACATTCTGTCATTATTGAAAGTCAGAGTAATCATGCTCTGTCATTTGAAATTGTATTCATAACCTTGTACATACCAAATTGTTAAATAGCCTTCTGATGTATCTGAAAAATGATTAGCATTATTAACTGGACCAAACAGGCACAACCTATATACAGAAAATTCTTGAGCTGAGCACATGTCTTTTCTGATAAGACTAATCCTTAATAACAATGCCCATTTTAACTAACTGTCAGCCCCTACAGGTCATTCTCTCATGTTTAAAAAGCATATTCAGCAGCTTACCTCCACATGCCTGTGGTTGTGGAATGGCTGTCAATTAAAATTGCCAGTCAAATCTTGCCTCAGGATTTTGGATGAATAATTTTATTCCTAAAATCCTAATTGATGCTGCATTACATTTTGTAAAGATCTTACAAACAATGCAATGTGCCTTTCTTTTTTTCTTATTCTTAGAAACCAAACATAACAAGACCTTTTCTAAAACTGCATGGCGAGAAATTCTCAGGCAGGATTTAACCAGCAGATGGCTGGCTGTAGTTATACCTTCAGGAATCTATTGAAATGTATTCAAGGAGCAGGTTGATAACCCAATACAAGTAATATGAGAACACATTCATGTAAAGGACATGTGTTCTAAGCTCCATTGAAAAAACATGTTTGAATGTTGTCTTTTTAGTGAACAATGACCATTTAAACAAAAAGGGGCCGCATTCCCCTGTAAACTACCCATAGGCACGTCTCTCTGTCTCTTTAAAAAGAAAATGTGTTTGCAAGTGTATATGTTTGCTTTTACATTTTCTTATATTTTCCTAAAAATCCATACATAATAATAAGATATATTAGTTGCTCAGAAGAATGAAAATACCCGGTTTTGTAAACTAAACTAAACTAAACTGTCTGATGAATGTGCATTCAATTTACTTCACACACCTGGGATAACTACTGTAAGTGCTGTTGTATTGTTCTGCAGATCAGATTCCCATTACATTTGATGGTTGAGTGATTCATTCTTAATACCATTCTGTGTTGCCTCTGATAATGACTGACCAGGTTAACATTACAATTCTAACGACTATAAAAATTACTTTTTACAAAACTACAACCAAACAATTAAGAAACATAACTCTCAAGTCATTTGTTTCTCAGTTTTATAACATCAACAATGTTAAAACTATTAATAAAAATAGAATGTTTGTATTTAAGTATTTTGGAAATACAATAAACACATTGTATTAGGTCTTGTCAAAGAAAAAGGACAGACAAACGAAAAACTATAAGCCACAATCTCAGTAGTTATTGTTTAAATTTTGCGTGAAATGTTCAGTTGAGTTCACAACATGGTAAAATGCAGAAAGCTGCTTGCTTAGTTTCAAGCACAAGGTCATTGAACCAGAGGATGATTAAACATTGAAACAATTCTACTGCTACCTAACATCTTTTCCCTGGAGAGAATACCAGCTCCTTCTGTACCCAGTCAACCCTGAATTGGCAAAGTCTTCATTTTAACAGAACCATCCTGCCATTCAATACACTTTGGAACAATGTCATTTATTCAACCTGCATTCCCACAAAGAAAGCAAAATCCCATTACTGGTTGCTGCAAGTATCAGTTCTTGTTTTTTATTTACTTGCTAGCTACCCAAAACAAGGGGAGGTAACATTTATACTAATACAGGGCTGCATTCTGGAAAGATAACGTGATCGATTTTGGATTTTGCAATTATGCATCTTAAACATCAACAAAATAAAGAAATGATATGCTGTAGTTTACATGCAGTATGTATTGTAACATTAAAGTAACAATTTCTGTGTTTTACATCCAAATAAATCTATAGGTTTTATTGTACTGACAATAATATACTCAACCTTCCTACACCATGCTATATATAATATAAAGAAATATCTAGCACATTTTTAAATATTCAGTACATTGATAAATAGATTTGGGCTCCAATACTGTATCATTTAATCTCCAATCCATGCATGATATCCTGTTACATTCTAATTTTCTGTTAGAGGGTGATTATTAAGTAATTATGTCTTTTTTCATTCCCAGACCCCAGATTATGTTTGTCCTGCTCTATATAATTGAAAACTCAGACACAGATTCTGAATTGGTTAATCAACAAGTCAATCAGCTTGATTGGTAAAGGAGAGCAAGATTAGGCCATCCTGTGCTCTTCAGATCAAGGTCATGATTTAAAAAAAAAATGTTATAGAAGGACCATTAACCCTCACAGAGTATGACAACATGTTCACCATACTCAATAGCACATTTAATTACAAATCACAGGTTGAAATATTGCCTAAGGTCAACCTGTACATGCACCATCTAATACTACTGCCAATATGGTGTGGGGTGATTACAGAGGGTCTGGTGACTTACTTTGCATGTAGTTAGGCAGGAATAAGTATTTATTTAGCAGTTAAAAGAATAAAGATAATTAGAATTTAAGGTTTTGGGTATTAATAGTGTAAAATTTCGATTTGTATTTATAGTTTTAGGAATAATAGTGGCTTTTTAAAGTATTACATATTAGTTTTATATTGTCTTTTCTATATAGATTTGTAGATCCTGGTCACCTTGGAAGGCAACATACCTCAGAAAAAGGGAATGGTCCATTTCTGCAAAGCAAGCATATGTGAAATTGACACAATAATAGTTTAGGTAGGCAATCAACTCCTAAAAATATGTGGCAATGTTCAAAAAGCTTGTTTATCTCTTAGGCACGTGTAAAGAATTTAGCTGTGCTGTAGATATTTTTAGTCATCTATTCATAAAGCATGTTCAGACACATAAGCGTGTTTATATTGTTGATGCCACTTGCCAAAATACAATAGAATTTGTTAACCAAAGTGCTTGTTTAAGTCATAGGGCTTCTGTATGCATGAACATAGCTAAAGTGTGCCTATATCACGTTCAGATGCGCTTAGCTAAAATGGGTGTTTATGTCAGTTTATGAATACCGTTTGAAGCAGATGCGCTTAATGCAGGTTTGCATGCCTGTACCTCTTAGCCATGTCGAAAGCTAAAGGGTAAGTCTTAATCCTTACACTATCAGTGCACTAGAGCAGACATTTTGAAAAGAGCTTTGAAACAGACTTTAAGGGTAAAAAGTTTAAGGGTAAAAAGTTGTCAGGATGTTAACAATGAAAATAAGAATTATAGGCGCATTATTTAAACAGTTGCAGAAACACGTGTGTATGTGTAATGCTATATTTTTCAGAACCCCATTACTTACTCTTCAAACGCCTAGTAAACACCCTTTATGAACATGGCCCATGGTCTCTAACTACTAGGTCACGCTGACTGTTTTGATCTTCTAAGGCAACAGGTCAAAATACAGTAATAGTCACATATAAAATGCAAGGGTAGGACAGTGGCAGCTTCTGCATTGCATTGTTCCCGCACATGCTATATTGGTGTTGTCCAGTTCCTCAATGTCTATGTTATTCAATTTATCTTTATACATATACGGAAGGTTTGTTAATCTTGCTGTAAAAATGAATCCACCAAGCTTCACTTTATTCCAGGTTCATGACAAAAACATTATACTGTAAAATCTCTTTCTCACTTCTGTAGCAAGTCAGTTCTTGCCTAGTTAAACCACAGTGTCTGTGGTTCTGACTTTTTCTCGATCCTTCTGCCTGTCTCTACAACATCATTATAGACATTTCACATCCTCAGTTCCCCTGCCAGTGATCCCATCATCTCAGAGCTTCATAGTCTGTAATTGGCCCCATTAACACCACAAGCTGCCCTCTCGCCAGCTCTCCCAGCTAAAGATACATCCCTAGTGCTATTATGCTGGAAAAGTAATGAGCTCCACAAATCAATGTGATGAGCAGTTCAAAGAAACAACACCAGACTAGAAAACGCCATCCATCTGGAAAAACACCTCATTCTATATTTTATGTAATCTAATAGAGTATAAAGAATGTCTCTCTGTGTAGGCAAGATTTCTCTCCCGTCTGATTGAAATTATGATGGATAATATGGAGAAAAGATGCTCTTTCAATTAATATTCTTGACTTTCAGCAAGAGTTGCTGGTAAATGAAAAATGTTTTGTATAGTTGTTTTGTTTTGATTGAGCTTGTTTGCAAGATGCATGTAATACAGACGTCAGGTCAAGAATAATCCTTTTCTCCCCTGGGACACTTTCACCCTTCCTTAATTGTGCTTTACTTACTCTTATCTGCCCCCTATTTTACTGCATTTAATCCTGTACTTCAGAGTACTGTAATCTGCCAAGTGTTTAAATCTGTAGTATTTGGTATTTAATCATATCTTGATGTAACTATCACTTTTATCTGCTGTATTATTGAATTGTATTTTGTCACACTTGTACTTGCTTGAACTAGTCATTGTATTTATCTTGCTCTTATTGTATTGTTACTTGTACTGTAACACTTGAAATGTATTTGCTTACGATTGTAAGTCGCCCTGGATAAGGGCGTCTGCTAAGAAATAAATAATAATAATAATAATAATAATAATCCTTTTCTTCCACAGTAATGAGGCAAGTAAAATTTGTTACTACAATCCTGTGTGTACAAAATTCCAACATTGCTGATATTAGGATTATGACCACCTAAAATAATTGTTGTGTTCTATTAATAGGTTTGTGTACTGTATGTACAGTGGCTCTGTTACTCAATGTGTCTTTTATAAAAACAATTTCATTTGAGCAGTGTGACAAGAATGGCTTGTGTGGTGACGTCAGGCCAGGAAGTGAATGCACCACAACAATAACAGACTGGGGTACAGCTGCACTGCAGCACACTTATTTACAAAATAAAAGGTTTAAAAAAAAAAAAAAACACCAATACAAAACAAAGGGCACGTGGACCAAAATAAACAGACAAACAAAACACTAATACAAACAAGTATCGTGCTGGTACAAAGCCAGCACGAGTAGCAATTGTTTACTTTTTAGTTTTCCTTTCTTTACCTTCTCTCTACTCCCGTTCTCCACTCACCGAACACTCAACCCCGAGTGAGTGAAACACTGCATATTTTATGCAGCTGTACCGAGACTTGATTGCTAATCAATCATTCAATTGGAATCACAGTACATCTGCATGTGAACTAATTGTTCTCCCTGTGCTTCCATACTAATACCCACTTTACTCTGCACGTGGAGTGATTGTGCAATCCCTGTGCCTAAATACAAATATACATTTTAACAACACTCGTGCTACATAGCCCCACATTATATCCCGTGCACCAATACATATACACCAACATTAACACACCACAAACAACATAAAACACAAAAATATGACAGGGGCGGGGCACCCCACCACAAGCAGCTTAACAGAAGATATATAACATGGTGTCACAGAAAATAAAGGTGCACAGGATGTTTGGCTTTCCCTTCAGGAGAAATACTTATATTTTCTTAAAAGTATTTTAAATTCATGCAGTTGTATTTGTTAGAAAACATGGAACAAGAATTGATTAGCAGTTTGCTAAACATGTGGACTGGCAGAGCTACACTCGTGTTATGTTCTGAAAAGCGACTGACACTGGAGATAGCAGACTGCTAGTTCCAAAATGCACATACCACTGCTGACAAACTGATTGAAGCCAGTACCACATAGCCTGGGCCTAAGGCAAAACTCGCTATGGAACACTCCCAGCACTCTAAGGAGATAACAGAGCACAGTGGGCCAGGAGGATCCCAAGAACATTAGGAGATAATAAATAACTGAGCACTGTGGACCGAAAGGGGTCCCAGCGCTCTGAGGAGAAATACAGGGAGAACAGACAAGATAAGAATGCAGTATAAAACAGCTAGATTACATACACATAGCACTATTAGATACACTGGACATGGGATTCTGAAACCGGCATAAATCAGCAGGGTGTAGTCCCCAGGTGATTGGGCGCACAGCCAGGACTGGGGAGGAGAAAGATGGGCTTTGAGTTTTGCTTTAAAAATTGAATGCGCCTTTTGTTTATTGGATTTTCCTGTTCTGTGCCTGGAAAGGAGATCTCACTGCATATACTGAATAAACAATTCTCTTTTTGAAGAACTAAAGACTATGTCAGTTATTTTGGACATACTTTTGGAATCGTAACCAATGACAAACGGATGTAACGTTATTTGTAAATCTCACTCTTTTCCGATATCTACTTCAGTGTTCATGTTTTGTACAGTAAGTCCCTAACAAAATGTAGTTAAATATGTTAACACTTTATTTGAAGTTACATTATTGCTACCCCAATTACTTCCTACTAAATTCTTTAATTCATATTACCGTAAAATTGGTCACTGGTATATAATATAAGACTAGCGGTTTTAGTTCAAAAGTGTGAAATGTGCTGTATATTAATTAATGATTACTTTATACTAATCCACATGGATATATATATATATATATATATATATATATATATATATATATATATATATATATATATATATATATATATATATATATCTTCAATGCTTTTTTCTAAAATAGCAAATTTCTAAAATAATAAAAAACTAGAAGTGCTCTTCAGTTGTACCTCCTGTCAGCCTGAAAGGACAGAAGAGAAGACACTTCAAAATGGACCAAAGAGGATCAGCAGTGGCATTGTTTATCTGTTATTTTAACATAAAGAGTGCCCCCCTTGACCTAAAACAGACTACAGCAATGCATATACTGTTTAATCATGGAATAGAAAGAACTAGGGATTCACATTGACCTGCTCATTTCTGGGTAGGGCAGAAAAGTGGATAAAAGTCAGCTCAGTCAACAACCCTCTTCCAGACCTAAGCCAGAAGCAATAAAGCTCTGGAATCACAGGCAACAGAAAAACTTCTCTATATTGTAGGGCAGACCCAATTCCATCACTCTTTGAATTGCTGATTATTCTATACATTTTGAAGTGTATTTTATTTGCCTTTTTATAATGTACTTTGACTATTTTGATTAATGATTACATTGCACATATCCTTGCCTCTCTGTGGATTGCCAGCAGTCATTCGTTTAACAATAGACACTATGGAAGTATGCATGTTGCCCAGAAACAAATGGTAATTATCATTGTTGTTATAGTGCTGCCGGAAAACAACATTGTCAATAAACCGTCAGCACTGGGATATAGATTTAATGAATTTATGTGAAATGATGCCACTTTTCATTTTCTCTTGTGCTTGAGTCCCCTATGATCTACAGAGTGTTAATTATTCTGCAAATACTAGTACTAGGGTACAAAATACAAAAGGGTGTAGTGGTGTCTCACACAGGTTTAGAAAATATGTTCTGCACACACTATATCAACTTTATCAGTCTTACAACAACACCATGTGAACATCATTCTATTTTGCTATAAAAGACCTTGAAGATGTCATTCATATCCTCCTACCCTATCTATACCAATACAAAATACCTTAGAAGATGCCATGAAAAGAAACTGTATAAACTGTATTATCAACTGGGAAGCCATAAAACAGATCACTGAGGTCTGTCCTTTCAGCTACAGACAGAAAAAAATTCCAATGTGCATGCACTGAGTAGGTGCTTTTTGAATAAGGGCTTTATTTCATACTTTACCATTACTGTCTCGGATGAAAACACAAAGACTTTACTGACCTAGATCAGGCATCCAAGCAAAATAAAAGCACACATTTTCTGTTTACAGATTTCAAAGCAACCAGACTCTTGAGGTTAGAAATAGATTTTATAATCAACATTCCTCATGCTTTGAAAGCAATTAAATAGGAGACCATTCAAATATATATTATTGATAGAAAGCACAAAGAGCCTAGTTTGAGGCACAGGCTCTTCTGTTTAGAATTCAATTTCTGATGGACTTTATTCTTTTCTTCTATATGCTTGGGTGTAGAATAGACAGTGTAGAATAGTACAGTATATGTGTAGCATATAGTATATAGCAGTAAATCAGCCATTATATACTCAGACCCACTCCATCCTCTGATGCACCTTCTTCTGTGTGAGGTGGGATGGCTATGGCCAGTACTGCCTTAGCTAGTTAAGGGGTTTTTGAATTGCCAAAGTTTATGAAATCCATGCCAGTGTCTTAAAGGTTTTTGTGATGACATTTCAGATGTATTCAAGTAAAAATTGGCAAAAAATAGAAGACATACACAAATGCAATAGTACAACCAAAAAATCTGTATGAATTTAAAATGTCATGCTTTGTACATTTTGTACAGAAAATAATTTTAAAGGTTTGGTGAGCAGTTCTTTAACTCACATAAAACTGAGGTCCTGTTGTAAGTGATTCTGCAGCAGTTGTTGATGCACAGTTCACCCCCTAGTCTCTGTAAGTCGCTTTGGGTAAAAGCATCTGTTAAATTATTAATTATTATTAATAATAATAATAATAATAATAATAATAATAATAATAATAATAATAATAATAATAATAATAATAATAATAATAATTTAAAGTTGTGTTTGTTTCATGAATAGTATTATGGTCTACTATATAAATCTATTTCTAGACTGTTGCTGGCCTCCTGAAGAACAGGCATGAGAAATGTAATTAATACCTTAATTTAGTTTTACATTCTTTAAATTGCTCATGTGTTAATGCTTTGTGAATATGGTCCAATTCTTTTCATTATTATTATTATCATTTATTTTAATGCCATAGGCTAATACTCCAGCAACTCCCTAAGCATTGCTGGGTTGACAGCTATACTAATGTTAGTGTGGCATCACATTGTCTATTTTTGCTTCTTATTGCATCCTTATCAGGCACCCTTTTTTGGCTTCACACACAGCAATATTGGTAGTAATATTGGTAGTAAGCTACTGAAATCTGAACTGTCAGTTCATCTTAAAATCAATCATTTAACCTTATTTGTCTTTATCATCTATTTAGTGCATGAGTGCACTGCTTCTTTAAATGAATAGACTACGAATTTGTAGTGTATCTGCACGATCAAAATGCAGGAAGGGGGAGGGAGGTACTGGAATGCATAGGAAGCATAGTATTTCAAAGTATACCATTGTATTTACCATTGTGATACCTCTGCCTTTGTAGTGCTCTTGCATTGGCATCATGAAAGGTTAACTTTCCTAAAATACCTATACAAATAATATAATAACTTCACAAAATAAAAACCACTGAACACATTCAGGATTTCCAATTCTCACTTCTGCAGTCTAGCTCCATTCCAGGTCAGTTGATTTTTCTGATCCGCCTTCACTAGAGTCACTCCCAGGTCACCTTGTCAGTGATGGGGTTAGTGTCCCTCTGGAAAGAAGGCAGTGGAAAAACACACATCATTGCCTGTCCTTCAATGTCAGTCACTCATATGAACAATAGCAGGTATTGACAGGAACTGGTCACTTGGGATCTTACAACAAGCTACTCCAGCCTTGCCTCACCCCAATAGTTGTGCTGAAATGAACTGAAAATATCCTTAAAACTTGAGTGGATTAAGACATCAGTATAAATGGCATCTTCAAGCAGTTATACTAGCTCAGGAGACAAAAATAAAACTACATCTTCTATATCGTCGACCCAGGGACTTTTTCGACCTGAAAAGAAACAAGGACCAGGGGTCACAAATGGAGATTAGATAAAGGGGCATTCAGAACAGAAAATAGGAGGCATTTTTTTACACAGAGAATTGTGAGAGTCTGGAACCAACTCCCCAGTAATGTTGTTGAAGCTGACACCCTGGGATCCTTCAAGAAGCTGCTTGATGTGATTCTGGGATCAATAAGCTACTAACAACCAAACAAGCAGGATGGGCCGAATGGCCTCCTCTCGTTTGTAAACTTTCTTATGTTATTATGTTCTTATGTACTGTTTCTGTAGCTTTACCATTTTGAGTGGTTCTTATTGCACTACTACAGTGCTTTTTTTAAATATATTTTTTTCGGTCTGTTATGGTTAATGTGACTAAGTTAAGAAGCAGCTCTTACTTCTATAAAGATACGTTAGCCCATCTGAAAAAAACTACCTGCAATACTTTGCTGTACTTATCCTAGAGAGCCTGAGCCACTCAAATTAAATTCTGACTGAAACTGTTTTTTGTTACTACATTTACTACAATAGAAAATAGAAAAATGACAACTAAGAATAGGTAGGGAAAGCTAACAAATCTATCAGATTGAACAGTAACACAGTTTTACACACCCCTGATTAAAAATAAAACTGCTTTTCACTTTAAACGGCACGCGTGCTGCAATGTAATGTTACTATTCATAGTGTTTAAAATATATAGGCATACTAGACTTTAATGGGGTGTTCATGGTGTAGAGTTTATGAGAAGGTTGTAAAATTGCATTTATGTTGAAACATATGTGTGGAGTAGTGGTTAGGGCTCTGGACTCTTGACCGGAAGGTTGTGGGTTCACCCCCAGGTGGGGGACATTGCTGCTGTACCCGTGAGCAAGGAGATTGCTCCAGTAAAAAAACAACTGTATAAATGGATAATTGTATGTAAAAAGAAATAATGTGATATCTTGTAACAATTGTAAGTTGCCCTGGATAAGGGTGTCTGCTAAGAAATAAGAAAAAAGACTGAAAAAGACAAATCATAGAAATACTATAATTAGAGACACAACATGCACTATTATTTGCATACTCTTTTAGTGTACAACATTTTTGTGACCTTGAGCGATAGCTAAATTACTTACACACAATATACTTACAAATTACTTACAAATATACATACATTAATGAATACATATCTCAGTATCCTTATCCTTATTAAATCAGGAAAGAGAAATATTCTCACATATAAGCTTGATGTACCTATAAGCTTGATATGAAATGATCTCTGCAGTGCAACAACAACTTATTCTTCACAATAATTACAACTGTGCGGAAACTGTGTGGAAGTACTGACTTGCTGCTTGTGGTTCCTTTGATTAAAACACACCACTGGTTCCGCTATACATCTGTTATATCTGAATACTGAATGCAAACATGCATGCAGGTTTAAAGTATTATGCAGGTGCTGTATTTATTACACTTGTTCCTTATCATTGTAAATCATATTACAATATACTGCATTCTTGAACACCATTGTGAATTAACCGGGATGGCATTAAACAAGACAGCACTAAACACATTTCCTCGTGGGCTGACTCTTCTCAGTTCAGTCAGCAGAAAATTCTATCCAAACTTAAGATCAATAATGTACTTTGGCACCCCTTTTTTATTCTTAAATTGAGTCACATCCAGCAGGAGCACTACAAAGTCGACCTCTTGACCCAAATGATAATCAGCAATTTTATTTCAATGTACAGTATATTACTGCCTTATTTGTTTAGCTGAGCTAGTTTTTCAATGCATTTAAAAGGCCACTCACAAGCCAATTGTTTTGTTTGAGGAGTCCCATTTATTGGACCTACATAAAAGCTGCATATAGTCAAAGCTACAATCTATCATTATTTGGTTTTCACATTTAAACTTGTGCCAGGTATTCACAAAATGTATTTAACACTGTAAGTACAGTATGTTTCAACAATATACAGACAAGTGAAGATATTTTTAAAAGATGTCTCAATGTTAAATGAACCACAATGTTATGTAGCTACCTTAAAAGATGCCAGCTAGACAGATGCCCACTTCTAGACAGTGGTTTAATCCTTAAAACAATGTACCTTTATTTGTTTATTCCATTGAGCTACTATACATTTAATTTCCCAACATTGCCTTGCGGTGCTCTTGTACATATGTACGTACTGTACAAGCAGTTTTAGTACGACCACCATTTTGCAAATCTCTTTCTAGCACAGGGAAAGCAGAAAAACACATAATTTCAAGGTTAAATCACTCAGGAAGCTGCAGTAAACTCCTTTACTGCTTCCCTGCAGCTGATAAATAACCAATAAATATCTGTGTGTGTGAAGAGTTTCTAAGGGTTTGCATTTCACAGTACTCAATGGGGTTTCATCCCCCATTAGGAACTGTTGCATCTGGCTTGCATGACAGCCCTTCAATATTGAAGGACAGCTAGTCTAGAAAGCCTCCCTGGACTGAGCAGTGGGAATATATGTTTTCCTAAATCCGTTATTAAACTGAATACCGTCACCAGTCCAAAGTGAGTGCTGTAGTGCTTGCTGTGAAGTAGAATTTATCTGTGATACAATGTGCAGGGTTGTCCGGGTTTAGTGCTGGCCATGGGGGACAGCTCCGGATCGTGTTAGCCGTCTAGTCGTTATAAACAAACAAACAGTATGTTTTAGACAGACAAAACAAACAAAACAGAAAACAATAATCACAGTATCGGTCCTTTCGGTTCTTAGCATAACCATCACAAGGACCAGATCACCTCACTACGTCCCCTTTATATACTGTCAACAATGACCCTTTGGTTAACAAGCTCTCCCATTCCTCCAATCCGCGGATGCCACACCGTTAAACTTGTGGGTCAATGATTTAGTGTACCGTAGCTCAGTCCCCTTTTTAGATGGCCGACTTCCGCCTAACCCTGTGAATGAACTATAGGGCCATCCAGTCCAGGGTACTCTGTTCCCTTTACTCAGCGCCCTCACCGGTCAGGAAGGAGATCTAACACCAAGAATCACTCAATCTCTGTCACAAGCACTCATTAAACTGCAGAGCACCATAAAATACTCCCATTTATAGCTGATGACCAAGTGTGCCATAGAAACATCCTGATGTGCGGGGGAAGGCCCTGACATTTCCCAGATGGGGATGAAGAGGCGAAGTGATTTTTAGCTCAATCTCAGCCTAGGGAAATAAAGGAGTAATAAGAAATGAAGGGGAGAAGTCAATTACCATGAAAACACATTTAAAAAGTAGCAGAGAGAAGGAGACATACAGTAATAATAACCCAATTCAACATAACTATTGCTTCACCCTCTTTAATGTCCAAATCTATCTTCATCTACACTGTTTACCAGAGGCCTGGTCACTTGGGTGATTGTTAACTACATTATTCCAATATTCACTAAAAATAAAAATGAAACACAGTGACCAATCTAGTGGCCTTACAGAACAAGGATGACATTAGGGGCATCACTACCAAGTGACTCAGCAACAAAAAGTAACCCACTTGTGTGACGGTATATGTTTTTGTTTTTTTTTGTCAATTAATAATAATAATTCAAAAGGCACACTATTTTATAAACATGCAGTTTATAGTTTATTATATTGAGAGTAATCATGATAAGGTGCCATTGTTTGTCAACAACCTGTAAACTCGACCATTTGGCTAGGAAATGTAAACATAAAATGTGCTGGTGACACATACCTGTAATTAATATCCTGCTGTGTGAGTTCCTGTTTATAATATTAATTAATTCTAATATATGCTGATAATGACCCAATTGCAGTGCAGCCAGATTTTTCCTCTGAAATGTGATGTTCTGATGATACTGCTGTTTGGAGGTAAGCTATCTGCCAATGTCACAATAATTACAGGCGTACATTATCTGAGTGTACTAAAAGCACATTTAAAGCTACAGTCTTCAACAGTGCTGTTAATTTCAACACTAGAATATGATTGTGACTGTTTACTGCTACTTTACTGAAACCAGATCATATTAACTTTCCAGTTTGTTTACATTACTTAAAGGCTGTTTCAGCTGTACACACAAGCTTCCTCCCTCCATAAATCGTTCTTTCCAATCATGCTCATACAGCAGTGAGAGGTTATTAATGGTAAAATAAATAGTACATTTGTCAATCTTTCAATTTAAAGAAATTCTGATTGTCCTAAACGACAGATAAAATAATGCATGTAATCTGGAATATGGTCTCAGAAACATTTACTGTACATAATCTTGCTGGTATTTTCATACCACGGTTGGACCATTGTGTGGGACATTTCTTCTTTTCAACCATAGATACAGTATGTATGATATAATCTGTGGAACAATTTTACATAAACTCTTGACTACAGATGAAATACAGTAACATTGACCTTTCCGCCAAACCAATCAATACACAGAGGATGGGCTGTGAATTCAGTATGTAAATCTGTGCATTCAGCAACTCTTGAACAAAATAGACTACTGACCTACCCAGTAGCTTTACAATAGTACAAAATGTGTGTTTTTCTCATTTCAGTAAAAGGCTATCAGTTGCTGCAAGCCACATCTCAAGAAAGCAGGTGTTCAGTATTAAGTTAGTACTGGCATGAAAGTTTAACTTATCTGTAGAGAGCTGTATACCATAAAGCTACAAAAAGCAATGGATTCGCCAACATACTTCTTTTTAAGTTTACTCCTAATTCCAAATCATTATCTAATTTTTAAGTTTGAAAATGCTAATACTACGACTAATAATAATAATAATAATAATAATAATAATAATAAACAACTAAGCTCTTGTATAAGCTGGTACAGTGCAGGTGATGCACTGTTAAAATACTTTGTTTAGATTTAATTTCTGACGTAGCCTACGCCTTTTTGAGAATACGGCTTGCATAAGCCTGACTTTACGTCATTTCCTAAGTGCTGCAGGCGGAAGCACTGAACTGGGGTAAATACACTTTCGTTTGCTTTTTCTGAAAACTTGCAGGAAGGTACTTTTTGAAATGTCTTTTCATCGTGCTATTTCATTTTTTACTAACCCTATTTAAAATAAAACGAAATAACACTGAACTGCTAGGTTATTCAAGTAGGACAATGTCTTTGTGCTCGAGTTTTACCAAGCTCGGAGATATACTGTATCAGTCTTGTAATGTGTGTAAAATGATCGAGTGATGGGAATTGTGTCGCAGATTGTATAACCTGTGTAAAAAACCATATGCCACCGTCTTTATCAGAGCTACTTTGTATACGTTTTACTGCAGTCTACTTTTCACTAATAATTAATTTGGTTATCATTTTAAAGCTTGAGCATTTCCCTTCAACATAAAGTTGATTGCAGAGTGGTACAAGTAGACATTCACAGGCTATGTCGTGAAATATATACACACACCCTTCTTTTCCTGCATATTGTGAGGGCTTTTCCACCTCAAGCTGGGTGTGATGTTGAAGGTTAAGCAATTGTCTTGCGAATAGAGTATGGTGCATAGTGGCATGTACAGTACTATTAAGAGCTATTTAGTATGAAGATTAGAGCATTTATTATAAATTGTAAGAAAAAAAGACCTTGTTTGATAGCAGATATTTAATTAAAAAGGCACATGTTATTTTCAACTTAGCAACACACATACAGTATGTGAAATATACTTATTTATAATAAACATTTAAAGGTACAAAAAAATAACTTACGATAATATGTCTTGTGTTCTTGTTTGAATGAAATTTTACATGACACAACAACACATGTTATCAAGTAGTGGTATGTGCAATGCACCACATTTCTGGAAATGAAATGTCTCTAATGTTACTATAAAGTGTGTTGTTTACGTCAGTACTCGCACTCCTATGTAAATTACATTACACGTTGCAGCTTTTATTTTGTAGTTTTTTTCAATTATCTGGAAGTCTGCCTTTAGGCCATCATATAAAATCCAATTACTCTTTCTTCCTATCATGGAGATAAAGTGGTTTCCACTGTTGACTGTTGCTCCAAAAAGTGTGTACCTAAAATAAAACACATTGTGTGTGTGTGTGTGTGATGTACATTAAAAACTATATTTTGTTGTAGACTTTAATCCACATTAATGGAGAGTAGAAGAAATGAAACAAGCATGTGTACAAAGATTAAAAAGAAAACTAGTGAAAAAAATAAATACCAAAATCATAAATGAAAGTTCAGATAGCACAATCTAACCATAAATCAATGTTTCAAGGATCTTAGATGTCAGTCTTTTTTAATATAATTTGGTTTCAAAGTATTACTGTTATTGATCCTATCACAGAAATAAATACATAAATAAAATAACAAACAGTTTAGTTAAAAGGCCTTTTATAGTATGATGCAGTGAGATTACAAAATGTTATTATTTCTGTATTTACTAAAAAATTTACTGCCTGAACTACCTGTGATATGAGCCTGAAATGTCAACATAGTGTATACTGACCTTAATGTGTGTGTGTGTGTTACACTCAGTCAGGATTCGGTCAATCACCGACAAAAATAACCATTTTGCGATCTAAGCATTTACAAATTATCAAAGAATGAAATGAAAGTTTATTTCGGTCTTTGAGCAAATTATTTTGGTCAAACAGAAAATATCAAACAAGCAAAGAACAAAGCAGAAAAGAGACAGCTTCATCAGTCGTTGAGTAAAGCCATATAATAAAATTGCGAAATGTGCTTTGAGCAAATGCACAGTTCACAAACGGATTTTGAAGATGCTGCTCAATCTGCGATTTTGCCTCATGCTAATTGAATTTCCATTTAAGGGAAGCTGTTTTGTTTTTTGTACACAGCTCAAATAAAGAATTGAATTTCAGTTTAAGGTATGCTGTTTTTTGTCCTTGAGTAAATTGAATTTCGATTTAAGGTATGCTGTTTTGTTATGAATAGATTATTGTTTTGTTTATAGATGAGTTTGCATTATATTGTTTACTTTTTGTTACTTACACCTCTCATACCATCAGAGGTCATGCTATGAGTGAAAAATATTTGACCCCTGATGCTAGTTGAAGCAGTTGGTGGTTTATAATAAGCAAAACGTAATAGTAATAGTAATAGTAATAATAATAATAATAATAATAATAATACTCAGTTTGAATACAGTTATGTTAAATGCACTTGGTGCTGCGGGATTCTTTGTGAAATATATTGGCCATATTCTGTTGTGACGGCAGTTGCAAAAGACACATGTGTCTGTTTGGTTGTAACAATAAAGTGCCATTCCTGATCACTAAATTCTGTCTTGTGAATACATAACAATGGCATCCAAGCAAAGCATTGGGTGGAATTTCATTACCAAGCAGGAGAAAACGGAGTTTGCAAACTCTGCCAAGAAAATATTTCATTCAAAGGAGGAAGCACACTTACTTAATGTGCTCCACGTCATTTTATTTTTATTTGGTTATTTATTTTTAAATACATACTTATTTGATTAGTATAGTATAGTATATATATAGTTTTTTTTGGTAAGAAACTATATCTGCAATAACAGTAGATAAAGGATTCTGTATTGGAAGCCACACGGTTATTATTATTAATGCATCAGAGTTGTCACTGAGATAAACCAACAGGATGTTGTTTTCTTTCCAACTTAGTTACTGAGAAGAATTGTCACCGCAGTTATTATTATTGAGGTGAACTTGCCCCAGTGTTATTGTTTTCTGTAAAACATTGATACCCTGTTAGTTAAGAAGAGGCTTAATGCAAAAGCTTGTTTTAAAGTTGCCTTTATTACGTCGGCCAGAGACCCATGCGTACAATTGCACTGTCATACTTTCTACATTTTTCAATTCTCAAATTAATAAAGCAAAACCTGGATAGTAAAAAGAGATCCTGGTAGTGTTGGGTCATTTAAAACCCAACGGGTACCCGTTTTATATATATATTGTAACCCAGCCGCCACTCACGGTCGTTCGTTGCCCCAGGACACAGAAAATTGAGTTTTAAGCTGGCGCTAATTTTAATAAACCAAAGAAACAAAAATGCTTGACAGTTGGGATGGTGTTGACTGGGTGATGTTCAGTGTTGGGCTTGCACCAGATGTAATGCTTGGAATTTAGACCGAAAAGTTAAATTTTTGTCTCATCTGACCACAAAACCTTTTTCCACATGTCTGCAGTATCATCTACATGCTTTTTCGCAAACTCCATACGTGCTTTAAGATGAGGCTTTTTGAGTAATGGCTTCTTTCTTGTCACCCGTCCATACAGGCCAGCTTTGTGTAAGGACCGGCTTATTGTTGATGTGTGAACACTGACTCCCATCTCTGACACAGAACTTTGCAAGGTCATTGTTGACTTCAGAGTGACATCCCGGACCAGTTTCCTGCTTGCCCAGCTGCTCAGTTTGGGAGGGTGACCTGATGTGGGTAGTGTCTGTGTGGTATGATGCATCTTCCACTTCTTAATGATGGACTTCACTGTGCTGAGAGGGATAATCAGCACCTTTGAAATTTTCTTGTACCCTTCTCCTGCTCTGTGCCTCGCTACCACTTTATCCCTGACTTGTTTCGAAAGCTCCTTGGTCTTCATGGTTGCTTTGTTGGATCACTATGTGAGTTGCAATTTGAAAGTCTTTATATACCTGAGGGAAATTATCTACAAGTTAAACCACGTTCAGTACACACAGGCTGAAACCATTTCACTAATTTTGTGACCTTTCAAACAAATCATTTGCACCTGACCTGATTTAGGGCTGCAGTAGCAAAGGGGTTGAATACTTATGCAACTGAGATTAATCTGTTTTTCTCTGTAAATCTTACTTATTTATATTCTATATGCATTTTTTAATTTTATCAATGTGGAGTTTTCTCGTCCAGTTCCTCAAAATACTTCCAAAACGTGGCTTCCTTTGTTTAGAGATGCCATTTTAAATATAGAACAAATTCAGAAAAAACGCTTGTCATTAACGTTATTACCCCACCGTGGAATTGATACCACACCACACCTACTACAGGCATGAACACACACACAGTGCACCAATGAAGCGCCAGATCGACCGAGAATAAAACCCGCCCCAGTGTCAATCTTTCTGTTGCACCAATTAGAAAAGCTACTTGGAGGCAATTGCCAAACCCCTTTCTTTTTATAATATCCGCCCTTACTGTGGCACTAGAGCAGTCTGATACGCGACAGACTACTGATAAATTACTGAAATCAATGCATTTGGTGACATTTGTCACGTGACCGGTTATACGTCTAGCATATTATTAAACATTTAACCACTTCTTTAGAGTTTATACGTTTAAATGTTTAAAATTCCCATCCCTACTAGATTTGTAAACTAGACTTGAACATTTTAGTCAACATTTAGAAATGCCTGATAGTGGAGCGGCACTTCTACCTGAAACTTATTTACTGTAGGCAAATATTCTGTGTGTTGTGAATGTAAAATTCTATAAAAAGCTGTACCTATATTGTCCAGCCAATATTGCAGTTCAGCTGATTCCAGACTACTGCTGTTTTTGCTTTCCAAGTTCTGTTTTTAATTTAGTTATCTGTGTATGCTAAGTACATTTTATGTCTGTTTAACCAGTCAAATGCATCTGAGACTTGGAGTATTATACTTATTGTATTTATTTGTAAGTAAAATTATATGAATGTGTAAAATATGTTTTTATTTGTTTTGTGAAATCTACCAGAATTTCTGTACAAAATAGAATTCTTGCAGAACATCATGTATTCAGTTGTGGAATAAAGTATCTTCACAGAATCTATGATCTGCATACTTTAAAAAAATAAAAAAAATTAATTGATGCAGTATATCTGGCTAAATGTAACCCTTAGCAACTTCCAGACTCATTTATGGTCTGTCCACATCATTTCTTGAGTAGACAGGCATTATCCAACTAGGCCACATAGGCTTTGAAATCTTGAAACTCTGACAGTCACTTAGTTTGAAACAGCCAAACATATTTGCTAGATAATTGACTTCGACGACAGTTAAGTATCTTCGACTGAAGAGGAGGACACTATACAAACAATACTACTTGAAAGCCTTACATTAGTTGACCATTCGTGTTTTTGTACCACTCCATCTCAAAACTACTGTATACAATTACATTTATATTACTTGGTAAATATATTAATAATAATGTTTGTTTTTGTTTTTTTTTATTTAAGGTCATCCTGAATGAGACAGGTTTCTGTTAAAGAGTAAGCCTTGCATTTTGAATATGCTCCGACTGGCTTCATCATTCTTATGTGTTTACTGTCAGCGTCTCCAGATCTCCTTGCCCCACAACAACAGGTTCCATAGTGCTGGCAGGTGTGCTGCCCTAGGTACCGAAGATTCAAAGGCTGAGAACAAATGCACTGTGGACTCCCTCTGTAATTTATCAGTAGATATTAGAAAAATACGCAAACTGAAAGGTTGGGTGCTGTTTGAAGATATCACCTACGTCAATGAAATCACAGGTGTTTTAAAAGAAATGGGTGCAGACAGGATGACAATAGCTAGCATACTGGAGCAGTGTCCTGAGGCATTGCTTTGTACCCCTGCTGAAGTCAGCACTCAGAAAGAGCTGTGGAGGTCAGTATGTCCCAATGAGAAAGAACTAGTAAAGATAATTGAAAAGTTTCCTTATTCATTTTTTACTGTCAGTCACCATGCCAACCAGAAGGCAAACATTGAGTATTTTCAGGGATTAAATATGAACAAGAGGACACTCAGCAAACTGATAGCCAGTTCGCCCCAGAATTTCAGCAACCCAGCTGAGAAGAACAAAGAGATGATCAGTACTTTGCAAGAAATGTATCTGAAACTGGGTGGACTGGAAGCCAATATGAAAATTTGGTTGCATAAACTTTTGTGCCAAAATCCATTTATTTTAATGAAACCCCCTGGGACAGTAAAGGACAACGTGATGTTTCTGCAGAAAAGGGGGTTTACTGATGCAGAGCTTCTTGCACTTCTGTCTAAGCTAAGAGGGTTTATCATTGAGCCATCTCCTATTAGCATGGAGAAGAGCCTGGCATACTCCAAGGAAATGTTACAGTGCAGTGATGATCAAGAGCTGAAAGAGATTGTATTAAAATGCCCAGCTCTTTTGTACTATTCCGTTCCGGTTTTAGCAGAGCGCTCAAAGGGACTTTTAAATGAGGGCATTACAATTGACCAAATAAAAGAGACCCCAACAGTGTTGGAGTTAACAACACAGATAGTACAATATAGAATAAAAAAATTAAGTGCTTCGAGGTATAATATTAAACAAGGCAGTCTTGAACCTTTAAATGGGACAAAAAAAGAGTTTGAGGTGAGCTATGGAAAAATCCACTTGAAGAAAGAGCGACCATTGTTTAATCCCGTGGCTCCCTTGAGAGTTGATGAATAGCAAAGTGTGTATTTAGGGTAACGATCTGCAGAAACAAGATGTAGCTGCATTGTTTTTGAATACTGTTGTAATTTTTTTTTCTGCAGTATCAATTACTGTAGTATCATGCTTGTATCAACCTATAGATGTCTCTGGAAGTTATCCAACTTGAGTGCAATTTCATTTTTTTTAAATGTAATTGAGTGTTTTGAAAAATGTATAGCACTGAAGGATAATAAAAAAGAACAAGTGAAATTGAAATATTATTTTGAGTCTTCTGTTATTAAAAATGGGATAACACAGTATAATGATTAGGGTTTTCGTTTATTTATAACCTATATTGCTGATGACACATGAGGATATTCAGAGGGTTCTAAGTGGGTATAGTAAGAATGAGTGATGGATGATGTAACCACAGAGGGACAAAGTCATGTATTATAATTAAGTTTAAGTCGGTGGGGGAAAAAAGCTAAATAGACAATGTACTGTGCAGTGCAGTGCAGTTCTTGCCTATAAAAAGGTAATATTGATAATGAAAATGTGTTGTGTTGCATTAAACTTCATTTTCTGTAATAGGTCACAAGTGCCAGTTTTGTACCATTTCATTAAATGTCACACAGGAGAAATGCTAATTGCGTCCTTACCACTTTGCTGTGAATTTTGGATTCAGTCCCTGAATATGTAAGTTGCCTCTTCTGATAGCTATTAGATTCACCTGGTGTACAAGAGGTTGTGAGGTCCTGCATTCTGTGACAAACACCTTTACGACTGCATGAATACATTATGAGCTTCCCAGACTTTTCTAACAGTCCCTTGTAAAGTGTACAAGCTCTTGGAGTGAGTGACAATGCTAATAGGTCCCAGTTCCTGCCAACTGTGCCAAAGAGATAAAATAAACAAGACAGCAGGGAGGTTTCTAGAACTGTTACTGGAAAGTATGCACTTTAATTAGGTCACATCAGTACCAAAAAGATAATGAACAAAGCCAAACACATGGGACAAACTGTACTGCCTTAAGCATACATTCAGACTTAATGAAGATACATCATGGGACTTTAAAATGTTTACACAGTTTCTACTGGGTAAACTTCATTGAAACAGAGAAAGTTGGCTTGTGTTTTTTTAGACATGTTTTACCCTGGAAAAACAAATTAAACTTTAATTGTTTGCGAGTTGAAAATGTATTCATAAGTCAAGGATAGACCCCCAAAAAAGGAATAGTATGTTGATTTCAGGGACTTGTACTGTATACCCTGAAATCTAACAATCTGTGGCACTGGCTTTTAACTAGGCTGTTTGAAACACTGGTTTATGAACAGATACAGCTTAAGATGCAGGCCATGGTATGTACAAGATAGGGACAAATGACAGTATAGTAAAGAGCCAAAGCATTATTCAACCCCCAGAACATACTAGAGAAATGTTGGCTGTGGCAACTGCAGAATCCAAAACACATGTTTGTTTTAATTCACATTAAATATCACTTGTTTACATTTTATCCCCTTAAACTTCTGATGTGTTCTGCTTTTTCTATAGTTTAAAACATGTTTTTATGGGATTTATTTGACTTTCCTAATACTTGTTCACAATAGAAAGCTATACCTCAGTTAAGAAGATGATTATTATGTATTTGGTACAGTACTACCATTCTTCTACATATTTCAGTCTCTCATAGAATTACTTGCATTTTTTTTTAAACATACCTTTAAGGACCAGGAGGTTTTTGGTCATTGACTTGTGAGAATATAAAGCCAAAACCAAGGAGCTTATTTAATTGGCAGATTGTGACTTGCAGCTGTGAACTGTCCATACTCGTTTCCAAAAGCAGTCTTATTGGTGATAGATCTAAATACCACTATTGTTTAAATCATTACAACAGGTTTACTGTGGGTCATTCTTCATTAAGGATATAAATCAAAGGATTTGTGTATAGAGATCATAAGATAAATAATTAAGGATGTATCATTTTTGGGCTATGTTGGGATCAGTAGATAATCTCTGGATCTCATCATAATAATTAGACTATTTTTCTTTCAATGTCCTCAATTTACTATAGCAATGCCTTTTAAAGGTTTTTGCCTGTATAGTTACTACATTTACTTCTTACTTAAAGTTTCTTAGATAGCTGTTGTGTAAGTTTCTGTTTTCAAACTGTGATTGTATTACTGAATATCACACCATCAGAGTAGTAGACTGCTTCTCCACACATTGATGTGGCTCAGAGGGTGCGGTATTATCCTGTAAAACATTACTAGGACAAACCCTGCAATCAACTGATGTGACTTTACATTGGATGTAAACAATGTTAACAAAACAGGTTGTGATCATTTTCAAAGGTAATATATACTGCTGTGCAAAAGTCTTAGACATGTTGCATTCTTATACTCTGATGCATTATGAGCATGAACAATTTACTCACAGCCTCCACTAGTGTTTTCTGCTATTATAACAACCTTGACTTGCATAAAGAAGGAAAAACATTAAGTGAAATAGCTCGCACCACTCGATTTTCAAGGTGTGGTATCCAAAGCGTAATCAACAAGTACAGAGAAACATCATCTGTAATTGACAAACCCAGGACTGGAAGACCCAAAAATCTGTCTATCAAGGATGAGCAATACTTGAAGATAATATCCTTAAGGAATAGAAAGAAGACAAGCGTTGAATTGGCAACAGAAATGGCAGAAGGCACAGATGTCGTTGTCCATCAAATCAACAGAACGATGGTCACTCTTGAAATCAGGACTTAAAGGATGTGTTGCAGTAAGAATATCTCTGTTAAGAAAGGGGAACAAGACTAAAAGGCTACAATTTGCACAAGAACACAGTAATTGGACTAATAAACAATGGGCAAAGGTGCTTTGGACTGTTGATAGATGGACAACGACACTTGTGCCTTCTGCCAGTTCTATTGTCAATTCAACACTTGTCATGGAGAGTCCTAATGAAATTTGGAATGACAAAGCCAGATATTAAAGGAACACAGCCTGATAAAGGCATTTGGCTAAACAAGTTAATATGAGTGTGACGGAGTATATGGCTTCTCTTTGCTGAAGACAATGTTGAATTTTTCATTCACTTTCAATTTATAATGCTTTTATATCCTGTATTTTCTTGGTATGTCTTGGTATGAGGACTTATTACAAAAAATAACTTAAATGCTGACAAGAAGAATCGACTGAAATTGGCTGCAATAGATCAAATTTAAAAGACCAACAGAAAAGAGTAAAAACATGTGCAGGATAATAAGATACACCTGGTTAACTGATTTGTATTTATATTGTTGTTGGAAGTTCAACACCAACCCCATTTCAAAGTGGCTAATAGTTTGGTAATATTTTGATTGGTGAAATTGTTCTTGTCACAAAATAAGAACTGTTTACTATGGGGATGGCCATGAGATTACAAGAAAAATTCTGAATTTTCAGTTTAACTAATTGGACCAGCAAAATTCTACCACTCAGGAGCATTGAATAGCAGAGGTTCAATAAACAACACATGCTTGTTGGATATTCAGATGTCTTCTTTAATGGTCCTGCATTTTCGAAGGTTCTATCTTGGACATCTCTAAGGATATGTTTATTCCTGATACATTACAATAGTTTTGTTAAAAATATGTATTAGATTTTAATAATATTGAATTCACTGCCATTGACCTTTTGCAAATGTGGAGTATTTGGTACCACATTCCATTAAAAGTCCTTTGTGCCATTACCACTGATTGGCTATAATCATTCATTTTAAATGTGTTAAAATAACTAGTATTACATTTTTTTTATTCTTTTGCAATATATCAACCATATATTTGATTGTAAGTTGCAGAAACCTTTAAGAGAAAATATTTAGAAAATCACTGGCGACAGTGAAAGAAGTGTCACTTTTTGAACTAACATGCCTTCAGAACTATTCAATCTATATCAGTCAACCTTTTCATGGAAAGAAGCAGTCACACACATATCAAGGCATTTATTGATTACTCTGACTATTACAATTAAGAAAGTGAAATTATAAATATTTGACAGCTCCTCTGAACTAGAAGCATTCACTTTTCTGACCCTTCTTGCTGGTTAATATTGTGCCAAGTTATGCTCTTAAGGAGGCTATTTAAGTATAATTTTATATTATGTGTAGGTGAGCTATGTCACAGTTAAATTCACTTGGGTTATGTATCAGTAGAATTCAAAAGTTTGGATTTAAATTTCCATACCTCGCTCAGTATTCACATATTACACTTTAATGTGCAGTATTTTAGCTGTATTGGTCACTTTGAAAAATGCACTGCTTTTTCCAAATCATATATAGAAGTTTTACACTTGGGTAATTTGATTTAAAATGTTACCTACTCGGCTTATGTTAATAAACAGTGTTTTATATACTACACTTCCAGAGTTTCTGCCGCGTTGCAGCTTTTGAAACCTACTTGTGCTGCTTACAACACCAAACTCATATTTGAATGAATGCTTGAGGGACATTAGTGTATGCTAGGGATTCATATTCATTTAGCCATGTCCTTCTGGGTCTTTAGCTAATCCATATACCCAATACAAATAAAAATACATGTTTTACTTTTATTGTCAGCATTAAAAAGAAAATAATGCCAATAACTGTTTTTTTCCTCATTACATTGCATAACCTCCATCTTGAAATGCACTTTATAAATAGCAACTTGAACCTGTTTTATAGTATTCCGAAGATCTGATTTTTTTAAAAAGAAATGACAATAACATTATGGAATAGTCATAAGAAATTGCCATCATTACTTTAGAGAAGGGAATAGAATTTGCTAAAAATAGTTATAAAAAATGTTAGTAGCTCCCCATGTATCTGTCTTATGACTGCCATGTGCAGTGGTGATTTGTGTACTCCATGGAATGCGAGCCTGTGGTCCCATACTTATCCCAGAAATTATGCCTAATAACAGCAGAAATGTCCTGTGGCTTTGTGTGGATGAGAATATCACCTTGATTGAAGCCTCTCCTTCAGATTATACTTTTGTTCAAAAGGCTTGTTTGTTAGGGAGAGGGGGCGGACTAGCTAGTATTTTTTGTAATGAGTATAACTGCAAACAAATGAAATGAATTTTCTTCATTTCAATCTCTAACTTTAATATTAACTAGCCACCCACCAATTCTTATTGTAAGCATTTATAGACCACCAAAACCTTGCCTTCTTTTTGTATCAGAATTTGCAGAATACTTGTCTATATAATCTACTAATTATGATAGGATTATTATTCTTGGAGATTTTAATTTACACATTGATAATGAAGATGATTCAAAGGCTTGTGACTTTCTAAGGATCCTAGACTCTCTTGATTTCACTCAGCATGTGTCAGGGCCCACCCATAACTGTGGGAACACTTTAGATCTTGTCATTGCTCAGGGTTTAGGTGTTCATATCTCGTCCATAATTGATCTTACTATCTCTGATCACTTTTGTATTTTATTTGAATCTTCTCTACCTGTACCAAATAAGTGTGGGACTCTTTTAATTAAAAGTCGTGCAATTAATCCCTCAATGGCAAAAAGGTTCTCTGAAATTATAACTTCACTGCCAGCAGCTCCTTCACAGTCCCTGTCCACTCATGAGTTAGTTAACAGATATAATTATCTGTGCACAACTACTTTTCATACTGTTGCTCCAGTTAAGACTAGATTAGTCTCTTCTAAATGTAAAGCTCCTTGGATTAACAGTACTATCCATCAAATGAAAAGAGAGTGTCATAAGATGGAAGGTAAATGGAGGGCAAAAAAAATGACATTTATTATGATATTATGAAAGATTATTTATTGAGGTATAATAATGCTATAAGATCAGCAAGTCGTGCTTATTTCTCTAATCTTATTGAGGAAAATAAAAATAATTCCACAGTGCTCTTTTTAACAATAGATAAACTGGTAAACCCTTTTTACCACCTGTTAGTAACATTGAAGTGTCTTCAACTAAGTGTGAATTTCTTAATTACTTTCAATATAAAATAAAGTCCATTAGGGATCAAATTCCAATTTATGGCCCTGACTTAAGTATCCCAGACAGACTGGGGGAAACAGTTCTGCAATATTTTGCTTTGATTACTGCTGAGGAATTAAACATGACTGTAATGCAGATGAAATCTGCAACTAGTACTTTAGAGCCAATTCCAACTAGATTTCTGAAGAATATATTTAGTTTCCTGTGCAATGATATTCTTAATGATTATAAATAATTCACTGGAAATTGGAATAGTTCCGTCCTCTTTTAAAATTGTCCTAGTTAAGCCTCTTCTTAAAAAAAAACAAACATAGATAGCTCACTTCTGATTAACTTTAGACCCATTTCAAACCTCCCGTTGTTAGCAAAGGTCCTTGAAAAAATAGCTCTTAAACAACTTAATGTTTTCTTGAGTTCAAACAATATTCTTGAAAAGTTTCATTCTGGGTTTCGTTCAAATCACAGTACAGACTGCCCTGGTTAGAGTAACACATGATTTCCTGATGAGTGCAGATTCAAATTCTATTTCCATTCTGGGTCTGCTTTTGAGGCAGTGGATCATTTCATTTTAATCTGTCTGGGATAAGGGATGGGTGGGTCTGGCGGGTAATATACTAAACTGGTTTAGATCCTACCTCTCTAATATCGACAGTTTTTTTGTTTCACTAGGGGAGTCAATGTCTTCTTTAGCAAATATCAACTGTGGTGTCCCTCAGGGTTCTATCCTTGGTCCAATTTTATTCTCTTTATACATGCTACCTCTACGCATGGTGTAAATCTTCACTGTTATGCAGATGACACACAGTTATACATCTCAGTGAAACCAGGTGATATCACTACAACATCAGTCCTTCTGGAGTGTTTTACTGACATAAAGACTTTGATGTCCCAAAATTTTCTGCAACTAAACTCTGATAAGACAGAAGTTTTGATAGTGGATGGTCAGCAACAACTTGACCTGTCAAAAATAAACTTGGGTTACCTAACTCCTAATTTGAAATCTGAAGTGAGAAATTTGGGTGTTATTTTTGACTCTACCTTAAATTTTGAGTCACACATCAAAAAGATTATAAAAGTTTGTTTCTACCATCTCAGAAATATTCCCAAACTTAGATGTTTCCTGTCTTTTTCCGATGCAGAGAAAGTAGTCCATGCCTTTATTTCTTTGAGATGAACGAGTCAGCTTCCTCTTTTACACCCAGGAACTCGAGAGCGGATGTCAGCAAGCTTCTGACCTCTGGAGGTGTCTGCTTTTTAGCTCACTGGGCGTCTGGCCAGCAGGGTTCGCTGTAGCACCAGAGCCAATGTGAGCGCCTGAACCATGGGAGCGCCAGAGCCAAGGTGACCTCCCTGTGCAATCCCCAGCGAAGACCGATGACTTCACAAAGCCAGGACGCCAACCTGCGCTGTATGACTCACCCGCACACGACGTGGCTGTGCTTTTACCAGATGAGCCTATGTCAGCCATATTTAAAGATATATTTTTTAGATCCTGTACATTTTCCTATTTTTTTTTTTTATTCCTTACCTGTTTTATATATTATGTGTGTTAAGTCTGATTAGCTATTGTTGTTTGGATGATTACTATTCTAGCAAAAAAGTTTTCTGAAAAGATCTCTCATGGCTAAAAAAAATATCCCGTTCAGGAAATGTTAAGTAAACAATTCTGTTCAACTCCTGTAGTATGTGTGCCCTAGTACTCACGGTAAAGTTTTGTGCTTTTAGCCCCACACATCCGAAATATCGGAACATGGAAGGGTTTATTAGTTTATTCAGATGGGTTTTTTTTTTTCGAGGAACTGATTAACCCAAGCAAAGTGCTCATACACACTCTTCTAAGAACAGTCCTTAAAAATACATTCCTTAAAACAGGTTTAGTAAATTGGGCCCATCAACACACTTCTTAACTATAAAGTCACACCATTATCAAGTTAAAGTATACGATTCAATGCAGACTAAGGACAAGTTAATGTATAGGTTCAATAAAAGAGGAAACATGGAACAGTAAATTTAATAAAACACCATGGAAAGATTGTTTCACTGAAAATATGAAACAATATAACAGCCATACTACATTCACCGCAAATTATCCCCACTAGATAAGACCTTTGTCTGTGAAGAACAGTAGCGTTGTCAAATTGAATTATACGCTAAACGATGGGAGGTTAATAAGAGGTAATATAAATTGTTCTTTTTCATTTAAACCTGACATACAGTATTATTAGCAAATGTTACACGTTGATTTTATGGCTTATAATTCACAGGGAATATTAAAATAGATCACAAAAGCAATTAAAATCTATCATTTTCTGCTGCGTAGGACCGAGTTGAAGAATTAAGGTGGTAAATATACTGTCTTTGAGGTTATATAGATCTTTAAAAATGTATATCTGGTTCGAAATGTAAGCTCAGCAATTGTTATTACATTTTTCTCAGACAGAACTCATTTTAGTCCACCCCCCATACTCTCTCAGTGATGAACAGCTCATCACTTTTTATAACAAACCTGCACTGTATGACTCGCCCTGCACACCACACGGCTGTGCTTTTACCAGGTGAGCCACTCGGGGACCCTTTAGTCTGGCGCTCTTGTTTTGAGATGACTTGTTAAATAATTACATGACTGGGAGTTTACCCTACTGTAGCCTTTCTTGATCAGTGTAATACTCATCATGGTATTGGTTAACAGAGCAGGCATCCTGTAGGGTTCTTTTAGAAATAATTTCGTAAATGGCACTCCTTATAAACCAAGTTCTTTTTTGGTACATCCAAATCACTACGACTGTTTAAAATATATACACGTCGTAGACTCTGCTGCAGAATAGCATAGTGACTGAATCAGCTTCTTTTAACAGAAGACTGTATTCCCAAAATTGTATTGTCATAGTGTTGCCAGATAATCCTTTGCCTTAGCATGACAGGCATGTGGTTCTAGATCCCAGAGTTTTCCAGAACAGTTTATGAGTATGTTACAGTTAGGTAAAAACATTATTTTACTGCCTTCTAAACTGGCAGAATATATACTTTTAAGTATCCCATTAGTAAAATTTTTAAAAGTTCGATTTCGGAAAACGACATTTCTGTAAAGTCTTGTCATTCTCTGCTAGATGCCAATGTATCAATGTTGCGAACGTAGACACAACCCTGGAAAATGTCTTCACACAAAGAAGCCATGTACTTATTTACATATCTAAGTTAACAGGCTTTTAAATCTGAATGAAGAAAATGCCAGAATTTGTTCCAAAAGTGAACCTTTTGACTTTGAATCAACAAATAAACAGTGATTTAATAACTGTCTTGGGAGAAAACAGTACCAACGTGCCAATTCATTAATTAAGCTGCAAATGTATTCTGCCATATGGAAAATCTTAATTCATTGTGGGTAAAGTGATGTATTTACTAGCTAAACTGGCTGCATTAAATACAGGGGTGATGCTGGCTACAGCATATTTCCAAAGAATAATACATTATGATTGAGCAAATAGGCATATAGCTTATTCTGTATGTGGGGGGTGCACCTTTACATACATGCAATGCAAAGAGGAAAAGATGAATTTTAAAACCTGTTGTAGGACATGTTCTTTTAAACCTTAAATCGCTGCTTTGTAACTAATATGATAACCTGATGTAGGAAAGTAAACCAAAAGTCTAATACTTTTGCCGTGTCTTTCATTTACTCCAATCTTTAGCCATTGCATCAAACATTTGAGTCATGTTTTGCTTTCTTTCCAGCAGCTACAATAGCTTTTTGCTTTTGTGACTTTTTCAGCTGGAACAGCAAATTGTGAAAAGTTGTTCCCTTTCAATTCGAAGATGACCAACAACAATACTTTTGGGATATGTCTGCCACAGGTCAGGTATTTACTAAGCATTTTATGTCAGAGCTGCCAAGAGGCCCCTCCGGAGAGTGACATCCTTGGTCCCGCCTACTGAGGGAATAAGTAGTCACTCCGCGGAGATCACATTCTCTTTTGCATCTCACAATCAGGTAGGTATACTAACCTCTCCAGTTGCGTGAGTGAGTCTGTGAAAGAGCTCCCACTAAGAGTTTTCTGGTAGTTCCCCTGCAATTTATTGTTGGAAGTCAGCTTGCCACTTCCCTGGAATCAGAAACTTGGCTACATCCAATCAGGACATCTGTTTATCATACACAGACAGATGGTTTGGTGGAATGTTTTAATCTGACCCTAAAGCAAATGCTGAGACAATTTGTGAATCAAGAGCAAAAACATTGGGCAATGCTTCTTCCCTACCTCCTTTTTGCAGTGAGAGGTGCCACAGAGTTCGACAGGGTTCTCCCCCTTTGGGCTCTTGTACGGCCGACAGCCTCGCGGCATCCTCGATCTGTTGACAGAGGGGTGGGAAGAGCACAAAGGCTCGTCCAAAAATGTAGTGCAGCATGTGCTCCTACTGAGAGATCACTTGGATTTGGTCGGTCGTTTGGCCCATGACAACCTCAAATCGGCTCAGCACCAGCAACAGCAATCAAAATGCAAGAATTTGAACCTTTCGACCAGGAGACAAATTAATACTGCGACTTCCCTCAATCAGAATCGAAACTGTGTGCTAAATGGCAGGGGCCATATGAGGTGATTCGGGCTATAGGAAAGGTAAATTATGAAATTAAGAAGTCAGATCGCAGTAATGAACGTGAAATTTATCATGTTAATTTGTTAAAGCCCTGGCAGGCAAAGGAGGTCTTATAGCCCAAGGCAGAGTAGAGAATGATTTAGGCCCCTGTCTAGAGACTCCTAGCACCAGAAACATTCCAATGGGGGAACAGTTACTTCCAGATCAGCAAAGAGAGCTGCATAAGTTAATTGAGGAGTTCAATGATGTTTTTTTCTGACTTGCCCAGTAGAACTAATCTTGTTGAATATTCTATTATCACTCCCCCAGGTGTCACGGTGCGAGAAAGACCTTACCGGATCCCAGAAAGTCAACGAGGTAGCGTTAGCAAAGAGGTATGGGCGATGCTCGAACTTGGGATGATTGAACCTACCAGGAGCGAGTGGTGCAGTCCAATTGCCAAAAAGAATGGCACCAACCGCTTCTGCGTTGATTTCCGTAAGGTAAACACTATTGCCAAGTTCGATGCCTACCCCATGCCTCGGGTCAACAAGCTTCTCGATAGACTGGGAACGGCTAGGTTCATCTCCACTTTGGACCTGACAAAGGGATACTGGCAGAGAGAAAACTGCATTTTCAACTCCTGATGGTCTGTTCCACTTCATAACCATAACCGTTTGGGCTACATGGTGCACCCACTGCTTTTCAGAGACTGATGAACCAGGTCTTACACCCACATTGTGAGTATGCAGCAGCATATATTGATGATGTTCTAAGCCGTATGCTAATCTGGTGGTGGGAATGTTTAGCATTATTTGTTCTTTCAGTTTTCAAAGGCATTATAAATGCATTGCTTATCATCTCAGGTTCCAAGTAGAGTCATCTGTGGTGCTCACAATGCTTTAGTGTTGAAACCTGTCACTGGAACAAAGGCTTAATTTCAAGAATTGCGGTCACATTTTCCAAAAACTGCCAATCTAAGATCTTTCTCTCATGTCCACATGACTTGCCTCAGGGTCCGGCTCAGGATGACATGCAGGGTGTCTGGGAGAGGGAGGAGGCTCTCGGGGAATGCCTCCCAGCACTTTCTGCCCCACACCAGCAGGTTCAGGAATGTTTTGTCATTTTTCAAAGGTCCCATACTTTGATTACCATAATGTCAATTGAGTCATTCCTTTAATCTTGATTTATAAAGCAGTGTTATGGAGGTGATAAATTGCACTGATGCTATTTAATGCATGTTTGTTTGGCAACTTTTTATCAGACTCAAAGTCACAATGACAAGCTCTATATCCTCATGCTTTTCATTTATCTAGTCTTGAAATAGTTCATAAGCATTTCTCCAAGAGATTCACTGAGAGTCAGTCTTAGTGGTAAATACAAACTTCAGTTTAAATCACATGGGCATTAGTTACCAAGGTGGATTGAAACCATTTCACATGAGACAGCCACCGTATAGTACTGTTTAATATTTAAACAGTTTTACATATGGCCAATGCAATACCTCTGTAAAGAATGTGCCATATACAGTATTTCATCTTGAATGCCTGCACCACATGATCATAAAAATATCCATGATGTCTAGGGTGTACCCAGGGTGTTTTGCTGGGTTTATTTGAACATTACAACAACACCAGTGAAAAAGAGATTTGTTAAGCAATGAGAAAATACCTTTTTGTTACTTATGGGAGGTTCCATGGCAGGTACCCATTTTTCCCCCGATACCCATGTTATTGCAAGCTGCAGCAAATCAGCCTGGTCGGTTTTGTGTGTGATTTCTCTCCACAGTCACACATGTTGCTGAGCCAGGCCACTCTTTAAAGAGCTGCACAATAAGCTCTCAGAGAGAGACTGAGCGCTTTAATACCCACTGAATTGCACTCACGCTGAATTCATACAGTGAATTCTCTGCGTCGCTGCCCTTATCCTGTAATGCTAAGAGATTACTGGGTGGTTGTCAGTAATCTCTAAAACAGGATATTTTCTGGTTGGACATTTATCATCAGTAGTATGCCACCACCGTTTGTCGGTTACTAAGAATGATTCATTTGTTTACTGTGTAGCGCCACTGTAGAAGGCCACTGATGTTTTAAATTTTCTTCCGCCCAGTTTTATTTACCAGAGATCAAGGTTCAGATTGATTTTGCAATTGGGATGAGTGCAGTATAACATGGGTATAATTTATATACTGTATTATCATTATCATTTTATAGTAATTACCATTGCTGGATTTATATTTAACTATTGCATCACTGTATTTCTGTAGATATGCATAACAAGGAAATACAAGGAAGCCTGGAATTTCTGGGCAAAATGTTTCTGTTTCTAACCACTTTACATGTAATTCTTTTACTCCCTTTTCAGTTATAATTGGGTGCAGAAGTACATTTTGTTTTACCTTAAACATGTTTATAGATTAGGAAGCATATCAGATTATGACAATGCTGTCATCGGAGATAGTTTTTTTCAATATGAAACAAGGTTATGTAAAATCATAAGGTTTTCATTATGCTACATAATGCTAACTAATGAATAATGCTAAAGCAGTCTTATCGATTTGACTGTAGTATATTCTTGTACCTTTTTCTTTTTTAACCACAAACACTGTCAAAATGTATAATTTTGTTGTATTTTTCAGGTGCATATTGTAATATTGGCTATAGTAGAAAGTTGTGCAAGGTTATGTCACAAACAGGATCTTCTGAAGTTTCGTGAACATAAGGTATGGCAACACTATATATATATATATATATATATATATATATATATATATATATATATATATATATATATATATAAACTTAACTTTTGGTGGCTTTACCCACCATTATTAGCCATTCCGTTTTAGCCACGCACTTCCTATAGTGTGAGGAATGTGCCAGATATGAGCGTGCTACATCACGTTCTCACGACACTGGAGAAAATCATTTTGAGTTTCTGAACTGCATGTAAACCAAGCCACTAGGAAAACATTGCATTTCAATTCTCGGAAAGCACAAGTAGGAAGAACAAGAGAGCAAATAACCACTAGCACAGGATTTTAATGACAAGGACATTAATAAAGGAGAAGCTTTAGATTGTGCACTGGTATTATACATAATGGCATTTGGCATCGTTGTGTGCAGAAAAATAAACTTAAATATTCAATATTATAGGCTTTACAACACAACAGAAACAGCTTAATGGGGTCATATACGAAAGTAAAAAAATAACCTGAAAGCAAAAGAGGGTCTAGAATACTGTCTAAAAACCTCATCCCACTCAATGTATACCATGCATTGTGTGAAATATAAAATATATTGATGGGTCCTACCTAGCCAAAAATAAATATCAAATATTTACAATTATATCAAGTACATTATATACAAAGGTCCAGATTGCCCCTGTAAGAATATACATTTTTAAAAAGTTTAAAAACGTGGAAATGTGCTTACAGAAAGGAGAATGCAAGTTATAAAAGTTACTTGTTTTCAAAGAAACAAGTTTTCAAACAGACGTGTATTGTCTAGTAACTGAAAAAGACAAAATCAGTTTAAACCTGTCAAAAGCATGATGACAACAAAACCCAGGGTGGCAAAACAACCATTCCTGTATTGAATCTCATTCTTGACTAATGAATGAAGGCTTAAGAGCCAATTACCCTGGTATTTCAGCTTGTTGTGAAACTTACTAAAACATCCTGTAATTAACCATTCAGTTCCAGTAAACACACATACACATACATATACATACATACATACATACATACATACATACATACATACATACATACATACATACATACATACATACATACATACATACATACATACATACATACATATATATATATATATATATATATATATATATATATATATATATATGAAAATGAGCATTGGCCACAGCGTTTGTTACTGGCAGTTTCAAATACAAAATGGGAAATGCAAACTGCAGACTCTTTTGTCATAATAGCAGGTTATCTGGAAATGTGTTGTCCTTATCTCTTACGAATATGTACGTGTATAATAGGTTTGTAGTAAATATATATGCAGTCAAAAAATGTTTAGCACATAATACAAGGATAGTACACAAGGATAGTAGCACATAATACAAGGATAGTACACAGCGCTTTCTTATGTAATGTTGTTTTTCATTATTATTTGTGTCAGCAGAATCAGCAGAGCTGCACACACAGGAACGACATATTTGTATTTATTTATTTATTTATTGTTTCTTTGGGGACCAAATGAGGCAGGCTGTGTTTTAAGACAACCTAAAAACTTCATGGAAACCCGGTTTAAGAAAGCTGTACGATATCAGTAAGTCGCACAAGGCCAAAATGGAACTCAGGCACAAACATAGCCTCCCGTATTTTACACACAACCCGGAACTACTACCAAAATAGAGTGAGAAAATGGTGAGACTTGTGTTTATTTTCCCATGGAGATTGCCCCACTGTAATCCATATAAACCTAGGTTGTTTCTTCCTGTTTATTTCTCAACAATTTTTTGTTCCTAAGTACAGGTACATTCACATGCATTTGTTGGTATTGTGTTAAAATAGAGTGTCAGCGTTGGTGTTTTGTTTAACATATCTTCCTTGCGACTGTACTTGTTGTGTTTCTGCTTTTCAGCGTCGCTCTCATACGTTCTAGGTGCTGCTTTGCCAGACATTTACAGGTTCTGATCTGTGTCCCGTTCGCGCCGCAGCACACCTGATAAAAGTGGCATGTGACTTGATCGCAGGTCAAGTCATGTGATCAGACAGTCCCTGCTCCTCCAATGCAGTCTGGCTTTGTAAAACAGACATGTTGTTCCTATCCATACAGTCACATGCTACTTATTTTTTAGATACTGTATTATAAATTATATATATTTTTTGGGGCCCCTCAAAACCTGAGGCCCTGGGCTGCAGCCCCTAAAGTCCCTGCGTTAATCTGGCCAGTTAACATACATACATATTATATATATATATATATATATATATATATATATATATATATATATATATATATATTTCACATCACACCCTATGCTTATACCATAATTCAGGGTAACAGAATTAGGACAAGCATTTAGTTAACTTTAACCACTTGTTAACAAAACAAAAAAGCAAAATGAACAATTTATAGTAATTTATTTAATATTGTGTGTGCCCTCCTTTCGCTTTTATTACGGCTTTTATATCGCTTATTTATAATTCTTTACCAGTATGTTGCATCTTACTGATGAAATATGGATGCTTTGGGTTGTTGTTGTATTGTAAGATATACTGTCTGCAATCACCTATGAGCAGATGGTATTATTGTACTTTGTACAATGTTTTGATACATGGCTGCACTCATTAGATCACATGAATGTCTCCTGTCCCTGAACTAGTAAAAGGCCCTGTTCACACTTGCATTTCTATACCGGTATCGTTGTAGAACAGAATTGCAATGAGTGGTTACCGGCGTCGTAACAGTATAACTATATCAATACAAAACCCAGACAAGAGCAAGTTTCCTACCGGTACAGTTGCGATATGACTTGGAACAGTTCAAGTGTGGACAGGTGGATTGGTACTACAACGGAATGGATGAGTCTGAGGCATGCACACACTTACACCAAAGATACTCTATATTACCAAAATTCTCAACTCCGCCTTTAATTCTGTCATGCTTGTTTTATTGGTTTTATTTTCATATTTACAATAAGTTACAGTAGTAAATGATTGAAGTGAAAATTGAATAAATGGTTAAAAACTAAAAACCATGTAAAAACTGGCCCCCGAGCTCTCTACAGCCCTCAACTCTGCATACAGCATGACGGAGGTCCCCATAAAGAATCAGTGGAGTTGAGTATCTTGGTGTAATAGAATATCTTTGATACAAGTGTATCGATATAAACCAGTTTAAATGTGGACGGGTATATCACAATATCAGTCTTGTACTGGTGTTAAAATGGGAGTTAGGACAGAAAGTGGTATCGTTCCCATATAAGTGTGAACAGGGCTACACAATCCCAGATCATGACCAAACCATGTTTAACTGTAAGTACAAGGTTTTCATTGCTGAAGGCTTTTCCTTTTTTTTCCCCCGAACATACTGTGGCCCATTTTTAGTCTCACTGGATCAGAGAATTTTGTTGAACTCCTTTGTCTTTTCCATCATCTGCTGTGCTGCTAAAACGTTCAACAGATGTTGGAAATAATTACTGGCGATTGACTTTATAATGCCGCTTAGTTACTGTGTAATGGTTTTCAATCAGTAAATATATCTAATAGTTACATTACACTTTTACATACTTTTAATGTAAAGGTGCCAATACTTTTGTCTTGAAGTGCTTTTTTTAATAAAGATTGTGTTAAACTACCAGAAATTGTGTATTTTGGTTTTTGTGATATTAATTAGTGGATACTGTTCACTGAATGCTTGTATTTAACATGCTTTCTTTGATTATCTTACATTAAGTGTAGGGTGCCAGTACTTTTGTCTGCAACTGTATATCTATATATATTCTTATATTAAAAAACTGAGTATAAAATAAATAAAATATTAATTTCGGCCTGCGTACAAGCTAGTTGCTGCTTTGTCTCTGGACTTTAGGGCCAATGTCTTGTGTAGTTTCTTCTGGACTGTGGCGCTTCACTGTCGTCAACACACTCGAATGGGCTCTTCTTCCTACTAAGACAAAGTCACCATTATTTATTTATTTATAGCATATTCCATATCCAGTACATGTATTATTATACCATAGAAACTATATAAAACTTGTGGTAACGCTTTATATTGCGTGGTATAAATTAATATTAAACAGATATGCAATTGCACATTAAATTAATGTTAAATTAATATTTAATAAATATGCAATAGCTGGTTTCTTGCTAAATGTTAACCAAATGTCGATTGAAAATGTAATTGCATATCACGTCCATTTATATTACATTTTGTTACCCTTGAAAATATGTAATAATTTCCCGTTGTTTACATGTTTTTAATTGAAAATACAGTTAATCTGACTTAAACGTTAATGGACAGTAACAAGGAATAATTTAACGTAAATTTAATATCAATTGAATATCTATTAAATATTAATTTATGCCACGCAATATAAAGCGTTACCAAACTTTACACGGAATGACAGTATTGTACGAGCAGCCGAGTACAAGGTTATTCGCTGTCGTATCAACCGTTGGCCATTGTGACACTGAAGCTATTACACTTTACCGGTATGCCTTGGGAGAAGTAAAAGTATTCCAAATAAGTGGCTGTCCCAATTACCGTGAAAATCGTTTTATAGGTCGCACTGGCGTAAAAGTCGCTCCCTTGTAATAACCCTTGTTTGCAACATTTTATTCCATTAATAATTTTACAGTGTTTTTCGCTTTTAATTAAACTGCTAGAAACTATTCATTTTTAAAAATGTTAAAAGTAATAACTAACAGAGCGTAAAATCAAGTTATACATCGCACATCACATCTGTATTAAACTACAGGTATTTTATTTTAGCTTATCAAGTACCCAAGCAAGTTCAAGAACATATCTTCTTTGCTTTACTGAACATTTCTTTCCAAAACTACACCTAGACGATAGTTCCCGCTGCATTGGCTTTTACAAACTTGTTGTATTAATTCAAATTTAAAAGAAAAGTATTAAACAGTGCTGCGTCGCTAATTAAAAGCAAAAACAAAACAAAAAAAACAATAAACTAACATTTTAGTGTTGCATACGGTGCAGTGCAATTGCATTCAATTTCCAGCTGTACAAATACATTTATTTTGTTTTGTTAATCAGAACCATAACCATACACGTACTTTACAAGTGTACCACTGTGTTGCACTGACATGTAGAACAAGTTACAGTATGTGTTAACGTCATTCAAAGTACTTCATTCAAGCAAAATGTTTTCTACATTGGGCCATAAACACTTTTGTCCTATCAGCTCGTTTTTCTTTGTCCACTTTAAGTTTGTCTTTGTGTCGTCCCCAGTCATGTACTGTTTTTTCAGCATTGCGATTAACATGTATTTCGGCAAATTCAACAATGTGCAATTTCAAACCTGTTGAGTAGCATTTTCTTTTTTTTTTATTATTATTGACCAGCTTTATCCAGGTCTCAAAGTCACCTGCATTATTATAGCGCAACAGTTACAATGAACAGAAGACAAAGTTTACTACTTAGCTTTCTAACCAATTGCTGTTTGGTACGGATCCCAGGGGCGGGTTCAGTTTGAATATTGACAAATCAATGGCTTGAGAGGGTTGGAATAAGGACATTCATAGAGACTGACAGCTATTTTGTTAACACTAAGTGAAGCAGTATAGATGTGACATTTTCAAGAGGAGGTCAGTCAAGAGTCTGAAAGCTTGCATTTAACATTCAAAATGATTAAGGGTATTGAGAGTAAGAAATTAAAACTTTCAATTAGAACAGTGGTTTTGTGTTTCTACCTAGCAACATGACCTGAATGCCGTAGATCCTGAACAAATAAATCGGGTTGTTGACAGTTTTATTTGTGTGAGACATAACCGTGGCTGTAAAAATCCATCGTGGCACTGGTACAGTAGTATAATATATTAGACACACTGGCGCATACGTCACTCCAGCCTTTTAAGGGCCCCGCAAAAATGCCTAGAAAATCGACTTATTCATGTTTTTTACGGTAAACGAGAGGCATTTGAGACGACCTTAGGTCACACTTTTTTGTTTCTAAATGAAAAGAAAAAGAATGAAAATCACATCTTATCACAAGGCGAGGCACTTGCGATGTTGACGCCAACTTTTTTTTGCAACAGCAGCCTGACAAACCACAGGAGACTCCAGCTCCTGGTTTATGCAAGTCACAGCGTAATCACGTACTCGCTGCACTGTGCTACGCAAACCTGTTTTGCTCTGAAAAGTGACCTCCGCTCATCATTTGAAAATACTGTATCCCAAAAAAACAAAGTGACGTCCCAATTAAACGACATAAATAGCATTGGAAAGAACCGTCTCCCAGAGTTGTATCCCATTGAAGCAGAAATCCTGATTACCAGTATCCCGATTTCCATGCAGTAAACCACATTTACTGCATGGAATCATCTGAAATATCCTCACTGCCTACACAAACCCTTTCTACAATAGGGCTCAATATTAAAGGATCTGTATCAATGTAATAAAGATTCATGCAAATAATACCATGCTGTAAGATGAAACATTGTGTTTGTTGCGCATCTTGTTTGTATCGCAAAACGTTGCTTCCTCGTCCACAGCCTTTGAAAAATAAAAATCGTTTATTTATTAGAAACAATGAAGGAATGAATACAGAATATTCTTTCTAAATGATTTACCAACAAAAAAAATATTATAATAATCATAAACACAGGCTGTAACCAAGTATGTGTTGTGTCTCACTTCTACAAGAAGCTTGTCAAGTCTTACAATGCCATCTTGTGGTTAATGGTGGTAATTCAGAGTGATGCAGTCTGGTTGCTTTTCAGTGGACTTGAACACCCACACTAACCCTTTTGAAAACTTCACTCTCTTTATTCATAGCTTATGATGCCTATACTAAGAAGCCTGCAATATGCCACTATAGCTTGTTATTCAATTCAACAAAAGATATAGTTTACCTTCAAACTGCAGCAATGTTTAACAAAAGGATTAGGTACATCATTCTCACCTTGCAGCATCAGGCCATTCCCTGCCAGAGAATCTCCTTGTGAATATGCTAGCATGCTGCTTCCACAAGATGACATCTGGAATCCTGGTATATATAAAAAAAAAAAGTTCAGTAAAAAGCTGTAAACCATTACGTAAGCCCTAACCAATTAGACTGTCTGCAGCTGTTGCTTATCACAACATACATTTACTGAACTAAAGCAAACATATATCATCTTACTCTTGCCTTTTTCAACAAGAATAGAATTATGTATCGTAACGACACCTTGTGCAGAATCAAAATGTGGTGGCTATTTTCATAAGGGGAGCTGATATATAATATATAATGTGTTTAGCATGAAGGTGGGGAGGGGTTATGATCTCTGCCTTTTGATTAACCGTCCATTCCTTGTACCAAACACAAAACTGGCTTTTGAGGCTGGATTGTAAACACAATAGAGGGTGGACTATATGGTACACCAATGGGCATTACAATATAATTTTCTACTGCACCTCCGTGCTGTGGTTCAATGAAAGTTGAATGTTTGTTTCTACCTTGCTGCTGCATTCCTGCATTTCCTTTCCCAACTCCTACTGGAGTACCTACAAATTAAAGTAAATAAACAGTTAGAAACGAAGTCGACAATGAGATGAACTAGCTACCTCTAAATATATTAATATTCAATGTTGTTTTAAGCCAATATCCTTTTGTTTCTTTGCCGTTGTCTCCCTGAAGAGATTATATCGTAAACATGGTTTTTTCCCCTCTTATTCCAGAACAGAAATATAATAGAAAAGGAAAATGCTCACTAGCTGGAGTGTTACCCCCATGCATGTCCTCTCCTGGTGAGAATCCCATCATCCCACCATTCCCATTGCCACTGGGGTTGGAAGGCACTGAAGCAAGAAGACCTACAAAAAAGCCACAAATTGATGTAAAACTATATATATATATATATATATATATATATATATATATATATATATATATATATATATATATATATATATGAATTTCATAAATGGTTGGCATGCTTTAATACTCCTTATCCTGTTTTGTATAAACATTTATATTACACAAAACTAGTAATGAACTGATTGACTCCTTTTTACAGCTGCATAATTTCTGTATTTGCTGTATGTTGCAGTGCAAAAAGGGCCTGCACAGCCTTACCTAGTCCCCTGTAACATGACAGCTGCTGGTAAATCTGCTTCATCCTTTCAATGTTCAGGCGGCTGGCCTCAGCATGGTTTACCATGGGCTTAGGATAGTGTACTCCTATGATACATTTGGCTATCTTCTGAACACTTTCAGGTGCATTCCAAGGATCATAGATGTACTTAGCTGGGAACCCCCTCAGAACGGGCAAATAACGCCTGAAAACAAATCAATAAAAGTTATTAATTTTATTTTTCATGTTTATATGTAGTTATTCTAATGTTAAAAAGGAAGCATCCACATACATTAATATGCATAATCATTCTTACAACAGCTACAGTTTTATGAGACCATTGCTAATGCTGCACCAAGCCTTTACTTTACTCTTAATCCACATAGATTTACCTCACTCCTGGAGAGCTTGAATAAAACCCGTGGAAAAAAATGAATCATGAACAGCAATTTGCAGAGTTATAGGAGAAACATTACCACTTAAACTGTCCTGCTTAATGGGACACATTCAACAAGTTAATTCACTTTAAATGAATGAATCTTATTAGAATGTTTTTTTTTTTATTATTAATTATTGCTGCTTCTCCTTAATGTATTATATGGTAATAAACAAAAGCATTTTGAAAATAACATTAGTTAACGATGTGATAAACTCATTATTTCTTTCATTCTGTTCTGTACATTAGTTTTAAAATAAAAAAACTTTTGGAGGACATCGTAACAGTCCAGTAGCCAAACACTAAATATATCTTGTGGATGCTTGCAGACAGCTTGGACCATATAACATCATTATATGTCAATGCACTACCTTGAATGAAATTAAAATCACTGGACTGGATCATTAATATCAACCAACATTTTATTAAACCCTTTGTGGTCCATTTATTCAGCGCGTCAGGTCCAATTTATTTTCACACGCATAGTTTATTTTACATGCGCTGTTTAAAACTGTTTTTTTCACAGTAAAACAGTTTTAAAAGGCACTGCATATCAACAGGACACTCAGTACTGTATCTCCAGCCCCGCCCCATCCCTTGTTCACTTTATTTTTCACATACCTCTTCATAGTCATGCATACTGATAAATCATCTCCTGATCACCCGTTTTATCACCAAACTCCTCAATAATGTGATCCAAGTCATTATTTTATTACTATAACCTCTCAAAAAGCTCTGCAAATGTATGTGATATTCTTTGAGCCCTGGATGCGGAAGCAGCTATCTTGTTTGTTTATATCTGTGTTATCTCTGTGGTGCCGGGGATATGTGCATTACTCAGATCCACCCCTTTTTTTCTGGCTTTTCTCGGCTCCTATCGGTCTCACTCGCCATTGAATGGTTTTTCTGCTTTTCCCGGAGAAAAACGACTAGAGACCTGTGCTTTACGTCTTTTTGATGATGTCGGACAGGGTCCGACATTGGACCGGAAAGGGACAATTGTAATGTCGGACCTGGCCCGACATAGAACCGCAAAGGGTTAAAATTAAAGTACACCGCCACTTACAGCAAATAATTAGTTAATTACAAAACAAAACATGTTCTGTATCGTTTAAAATGTTTGTGTAAAAATCTCTTCCCAGGAAGTGCCTGGTTTAGTGACCTATTACCTTATATAATCTCCATTGGGGTCGGTTCTCCGTCCAAAGCCCACTGGACAATAGCAGTGAAAGAACTGCTGGAAAAAGGAGCTGCAGGACAGCCACATCCAGCTGCCAGCATTCACACTCCAATCAGCATCCAGTAAAAGCTCTTCAAAAACCTTTCAAGGACAGAACAAAACTTAGGATCTTGGATCAGATAAAGAAGAGGCGAGTGAAAAAGAAATAGACACTACCAAGCAATGATGCGAGTTGTTTTTACAAATGTCTAATGCAAATCCAACACTATCTTGCATGGGTATTTATAGATTCTGTGCTTGCAATAGTTTTACTCACAGAATCTGTGCTCCAGAGCAAAAACTGCAGACCAATGTGTATTTCTTCAGATCAAGCTTCTGTTCACTGCTTCAACAATGAGCCTCAACACCATATTAGATGGTACAGTACATCCAGGTGCATTCATATTATTCTTTTTTTAACCCTGGACCCATCCTTGATTTACCTTCATTCCCTCCTCCCAACTGAGCCACAGATCCCCTCTGGTGAGGAAGCAAGCTACTGCATGCCGGGCTAAATGGTGGATCCAGCCTTCTTGCCGCAGTTGAGTCATGATGGCGTCGATCCAAGGGAAGCCAGTCCTGCCCTCTGCCCACTTGGCCAGGGCCTCTGGGTTCTTGTCCCATGGGATCTGCACACATATCGGGTTCCCCTCCATCTTGTCAAACCGGGGGTTACTTGTAGCTGCTGTGTAAAAGAACTCCCTCCATAGGAGCTGGCCATAAAGTGACAATGGTGGGGAACTGTTCTTCTTTACCTGTTAAAACATCAGAACTTATAATTATTTGTTCTACTTTAATATACAGAGTGTGTGTGTGTGTGTGTGTGCGCGCATGTATGTGTTTGCGCATTTTGTTAAATACGTTTCTTTTTTTGTGAACTATGCCATATCTTCCGTATCAAGGTGCCTTTGACATACACGTCAAATTGCATTTTGTTCCCTCAAGCAATTTTTATTTCAGTTTAAGCTTTGTTCGCAATATGTTGTAGTATTGTTCTGGGTGCCTCCGTTTATAATCTCATGAAAATTAGAATATCAATACATTCCTACTTTTCAAATTTGTCTGCCTTTAAGAAATGTGGTTAGTACGTTGGGTGTGCTGAATACTCGTTACTCTTATTGTCTTTAAAAGTTTATATTATATATATATATATATATATATATATATATATATATATATATATATATATATATATATATATATATATATATACAGTACTGTGCAAAAGTTTTAGGCAGGTGTGAAAAAATGCTGTAAAGTAAGAATGCTTTCAAAAATAGACATGTTAATAGATTATATTTATCAATTAACTAAATGCAAAGTGAGTGAACAGAAGAAAAATCTAAATCAAATCCATATTTGGTGTGACCACCCTTTGCCTTCAAAACAGCATCAATTCTTCTAGGTGCACTTGCACAAAGTCAGGGATTTTGTAGGCATATAGTCAGGTGTATGATTAAACAATTATACCAAACAGGTGCTAATTATCATCAATTCAATATGTAGGTTGAAACAAAATCATTAACTGAAACAGAAACAGCTGTGTAGGAGGAATAAAACTGGGTGAGGAACAGCCAAACTCAGCTAACAAGGTGAGGTTGCTGAAGACAGTTTACTGTCAAAAGTCATACACCATGGCAAGACTGAACACAGCAACAAGACACAAGGTAGTTATACTGCATCAGCAAGGTCTCTCCCAGGCAGAAATTTCAAGGCAGACAGGGGTTTCCAGATGTGCTGTCCAAGCTCTTTTGAAGAAGCACAAAGAAACGGGCACGTTGAGGACCGTAGACGCAGTGGTCGGCCAAGGAAACTTACTGCAGCAGATGAAAGACACATCATGCTTACTTCCCTTCGCAATCGGAAGATGTCCAGCAGTGCCATCAGCTCAGAACTGGCAGAAAACAGTGGGACCCTGGTACACCCATCTACTGTCCGGAGAAGTCTGGTCAGAAGTGGCCTTCATGGAAGACTTGGCCAAAAGCCGTACCTCCGACGTGGAAACAAGGCCAAGCGACTCAACTCTGCACGAAAACACAGGAACTGGGGTGCAGAAAAATGGCAGCAGGTGCTCTGGACTGATGAGTCAAAATTTGAAATATTTGGCTGTAGCAGAAGGCAGTTTGTTCGCCAAGGGCTGAGAGCGGTACACAAATGAGTGTCTGCAGGCCACAGTGAAGCATGGTGGAGGTTCCTTGCAAGTTTGGGGCTGCATTTCTGCAAATGGAGTTGGGGATTTGGTCAGAATTAATGGTCTCCTCAATGCTGAGAAGTACAGGCAGATACTTATCCATCATGCAATACCATCAGGGAGGCATCTGATTGGCCCCAAATTTATTCTGCAGCATGACAACAACCCCAAACATACAGCGAAAGTCATTAAGAACTATCTTCAGCGTAAAGAAGAACAAGGAGTCCTGGAAGTGATGGTATGGCCCCCACAGAGCCCTGATCTCAACATCATCGAGTCTGTCTGGGATTACATGAAGAGAGAGAAGCAACTGAGGCTGCCTAAATCCACAGAAGAACTGTGGTTAGTTCTCCAAGATGTTTGGGCCAACCTACCTGCTGAGTTCCTTCAAAACTGTGTGCAAGTGTACCTAGAAGAATTGATGCTTGATGCTGTTTTGAAGGCAAAGGGTGGTCACACCAAATATGGATTTGATTTAGATTTTTCTTCTGTTCACTCACTTTGCATTTAGTTAATTGATAAATATAATCTATTAACATGTCTATTTTTGAAAGCATTCTTACTTTACAGCATTTTTTCACACCTGCCTAAAACTTTTGCACAGTACTGTATATATAAAACATTTTAAAAAATTGGCAGATATCCAATAAATCCATTCATAACGTGTTGATTTCAAAACAAAAAAGCTGTCTCCTTCACGTTTCCAATTGAAGTCATTTTACAGTCTCGGTATGCCAATAAAAAATTCCAATTGTTTTTTAAAAACACTCAATGCGTTAGTAAATTGCCATTGATTGGTATTCAATTAGAAACGTGACGGAAGGGCATCTTTTCTTGTTTTCAACACATTAATAAATAGGTGTGTTTTGAATTATTTAATACCTGCCAACATATTCTTCTTTTAAGGTAATTACTCATAAAATAAAAAAAAATTACCACAACCCTACTCAATAACACACTTGAAGGCATCATTGGTACTGATAGAACCCACTTCTCAGGTGGCGGAGGCATTGCTTAAATTACTAATATCACAAACAAAGCAATGAAGCTCATGTGGTTTAGAGAAACAACACTTTTCTTGTCTTTTCCTCGCCTTACCTTTTTGTACAAGTCTGTCAGTTTGAAGTAGAAGAGGTGACAGGACAGGCAGCCAAAGCGTAGGTACGGGCTTAATCCTGTTGGACTTGCAAGGAGGGAGTTTGCATTCATTCGAGGTCTTTCAAAGTTAGCCACCCATGCCTGAATAACAGTCAAAATACAACAACAGACAAGGAGAAACAATTACTTTTTGATTTTGTATGCACACAAAAATACTTTGACAAATGTTAATCCTAAAATCCTTTTTAATCTATGGTGTGCACGAAAGAGTAAACAACAACAAAAAAGCATGAATGAATAGCTCTGAAACCACCTAAAACTCTGAACACTCACAATTCTGGGCTCTCCCTTCAGATCAAATATTGGTCTCTTACCTTTCTCTCCAAATGTCTTTCAAGACGTGTAAGTGCTTCTGTTTCTCCACCTGGCCAAACAGCTGAGGGCAGACCTTCTGTGTCAAAACCTACAAGAATACAAATGATTAAATCTGGTGTGCAGCTTGTAAAACTATACTATAGACCCTGATGTTGATGCGATAGACAGTCTGAATGTCTGTGTAGCAGAGAGAAACTACATCACATTATATTAGCAAGTCACATTATATTAGTTATAACAATTAGTTACATACCTAGTTCCTCTAAGGAAGGGACACCAAATTTGTCATCATGGTCATCCGACACAGGAGTCGTGCATTTCCCCATCACCTCCACAGTGATGGACTCCACTGGAGTTTCCAAAGTCTCCATTCGACTGATAAGGGTCTGGAACCGCTTGTATGTGAGAGGTGGCTGCCCTCCATTTAACTCAATAATCCTGGGCAATTAAAAAGAATTAGAATGAAAGAAGACGACAGCAAAGCTAAGAGATTTACTTCAGTTACAGTAGCTAACCTTTTTTTTTTTTTTTTAAATAACAAATATTTTAATGTGCAAAATGATTCCATGTACAAGAAGGTCTCTAATATTATTATTAGGTATGGGTTTTGTATATCTAATAGATGTCTTCCTGCCACCTGCCATCATTAACTGATACTGTAATTGAAAATGCTGAAATGCAGCAAGCAACCACAGCTCAGTAATTTTAAAAAAAATTTTTTAACATGCTGGAATACCTCATTCTATCAGAATATGGCCTTTACTGCATATTTTTCATTTTTGATCAAGCTTCCAGGAAGTATCTCGAGTAAGCTGTATTTGTTGAAATGAGGGGCTATAGTTAATAATATCCAGAATATAAAACACAAAGCTATATATTATCATAACCATCTGCATTTGAAAATTGGCCTTACAGAAGAATTATCAGAATTACTATGGCTGAGGTATGACTGTGGCATGGCACTTCTGAAGTAAACACTAAATCAATGTTAGACAGTTATTTTGCTCCCATATACACATACCTGTCCAGGTCATATAAGGTGTGTGATATCTGTACCATAACTTCCACTCCTGCTTCACTCGCAAGCTTTTTGATAGCTGCATCTCTCTCTTTTCCAAAAGGCTCAGAGTCGTATTCAAAAGACAGGCGATTGATATTCCATTCCTGGAGAACAAGTAAATAATAATGAGCAAACAGAGCCTGGAAAACAGTAGCCCCTGTAGTAATAGCAGGTTTAATATGATCTTTGTTCTGCAGCATACTGTATGTCTAACAGTGATCCTTATGATGAAACTGGCAGATTAGTTCTGAACAACAGATTCGGCTGAACCTGGCAACTGACCAATTCATTCAGACTCTGTGATGAGTTCTACTCCACTATATTTCCGGTCAGCTCTTTTTTTTTTTTTTTTTTTTACATTGTCCCACTTTATTTTTAATTAGTGATTACCATAATTAAGGTCAATAACACTTCACCAACTAGTAGATTTAATATACAGTACATTTTCAGGAATAAGGTCAGCACTAGAGTAAAGTCACTGAACCAGAAGGTGGAGGACTGAATCATGATACTACGTGTGAAATGAAGAGAAAAAAAAGAAATTGAGCTGAAATTGTTGAACTATACAGTAAAATCTTTTCAATCCGCTGTCTCTTGGGACCTGGACAATTGCGCTAGATTAGACAGTATGCTGGGTTACAGAGCTACTGTAAAAAAAAAAATATTATACTAATGTACAGTATAATAAAAAATAATGTTACTATCACGAGCCAATTTAAACCATTATAATAGAAAGACGTTCACTTGTTTGTACCTGCATGCAGGATTTAGGTTTTCTCCGTGTTGCTTTAAGTTTGCCTTGCGATTTTACATTTTCATTGCTCTTTTGGTAAACTTCCGCTTTTTGATAAACGCAATTTTTCTATCAAGAGATCGTTGTGTGGTAATTTGGTCATTTTAATTGCTTTTCAACAACTGCAAAATTGACAATGGCACAGGTGGGACATGTGAGTATATATGCAACATCTTGCTTTAGTGTTTTTTTTTTTTTTTAATACTAGTTTAAAACTGAAAAAAAAAAAAAATCACATTACCCAGTACGTTGGTTTTAAACAGACAAGCCTTAAAAATCATGCCAGATTCTAGAATTGACAGGTTCTGGATTGTAGAGGGTATCACACCATTCATTTCTTTATGGATTTGGTCAGGTCCCAAAAACCATGCCAAATTATAATGCCTTGTATGTAGAGGGGCTGGATTTGACAGGATTAACTGTACTTAATTACAGGTGGAAATTGGTGACTGAAGAATAAAAATAATCTTTTTATTGATAGTTAATGGACAAGGCCAACTTTTCACAGGTTATATGAATGCCTGACTTTTTAAAACTTGGAGAATACTTTAAGCAGTGGCATGAATCATGCTATTTGAACAATAATCTTAATTTTGTGACATGTACCTCAACTCTTTGTGGAGTTTGGAATGCTTTATTTTAGTATGGTACAACCACTGTTCATAAAAGTTGATCATTAGTAAGGGTGAGTTGGTATACCAGCAGGTTACAGTACACTTAACTCACACACTCAAAAATAGAAAAATCTGCCAAATTTCTCATCCTTGACCTTTATTATATTAAAGTAGAAAAAATGCAGAAAATAAATACTTTAGTCCACACCACGTCATATGTGACTTACACCTAACCCCTAAATCTAACCCCTAAACCTTAACCTGAAAACTTCATAAAAATAACTATCAAAATAACACCTCAATAAAGATTTAACATAATGTTTTTTATTTACATTTCTACTTCTCTGCAACTATCAAAATGCTGTGTAGTATCCAACAATGAATTATTTAAAGCGAGTTAAACCTCAAAACCCATTTGCAAAAGCTGAGCTTTTAGTATGTCAATTAAAACGAAACAATAAACTGTCCATGTACTTTATTTATTTATTTTATATGTTATAATTTTCCTAACAAACAGCAGCACCACATTGTTTTGAGCAAACACATACTGTGGTACTCGAACGGTACACATTTAGGGTGTGTAAAATATAAAATGCCAACGTTTAGGCTAAATCATTCTGTCAAAGGAAGTGTTCTTTTTTTGTTATTTTTGTGAATTAAAGTAATGTACAGTAGTATTTCTCCTTTTTTTGTAAACCTTTTATAACTTGCATGATGTACTGTATAATTATGGTTACCAAGGTATTTTTTTTTTTTTTTGACAGCAACCATACCAAGCAAAGGTTATACCGACCCATCCCTAATTTGTAGCACTTTTCTACTTAACATACCTTAAATAGCCTTGGAAAGACGTCAGCTGGCTGCCCACGGATCACAAACAGGCGTGAATTTAACTTCCGAAGACTGGCATCAAGATCCTCAAGGCACTGAAGTAGAAATCTTTAGAATGAAAAAAGGATGAAACAGCATTAGGTTCAAATGTTCAATTCAATTTCAAACCTCGCAGATTTTAAACGTCATCTGAACAATAATACGGTAGGTTGGAATGTCATTCTGTAGGTGGAACTAAAATGTTTGACAAGAATTCCAAGCATATGACCAGAATATACTGTATAAAAAATGCTTACCTCAAATTTAGCATTGCTAGGCTCTGAATGTGTGTTTCCTGTACCTCATATTACTACAAGAGGAGTGCAATCCCAATAGTGTAGCAACCTAAAGTCAGAGGCCAATGTCAAGGTCACCAACACATTTAGCATGCAGGGTTTATATACAGTAACTGTGAACTATCTCAAACCATTTCTGAAATATGAGGCTTTGACAGTGGCAGTAAAATTGACACAAAAGATTGAACTTAACTTAGAGAATCACACAATTCAAATGTGTAAGAATTAAATATCTTGAAGTATTATGTCTATCATCCAGAAATAACATATATAAAAAAAAACAACACAACACTTATATATGGCAGTCATCTTAGGTAAAAGGGTACTGAAAATATGATGGTTTACAAAACCCTCAAGTGTATGTCTAATAAAAGTATGACTTTCATAAATAGCCTAATTGCCAATCATATAGCAAATTTAAATTAACTCATGGTACTCACAGGGTATGGTAACCGTCAAAAAATATACCATGGTTATCTTCGTACCGTGGTATAATGTCAATTTTTTGTAATCCGTTTTTAAATGGCTATTTAAAGAAATACACTCAAGCCAAGTCATTTTTTAATAAGAAAAATAACTTTAATTTAAAGTTTTAAATTTGTTAGGAGCTGTACTGTACAAATGTTAAATGTCTGTATACTGTACTTTTGATTTATGCACATGTCTGATGGCCTAATTCTAGTAGGAAATAATACCTTCATTAAATTTCACTGGGTTTACTGAAATGAGGTGTAATAATGCATTCTATTAATAATGTGAAGTTATTATTATTATTATTAGTAGTAGTAGTAGTAGTAGTGGTAGTAGTATTAAATGAAACCAACTTCACTAGGGCTGTATTAGAAGGTTTGACGGTTTGTTTGCTAGCCAGGAATTCAAAGATTGTTTTAAACCTTCGAAGATTCGTCAGACGCCATTCACACACTGTGTTTTTTCTGTTTTGTTTTTTTCTGTTAACAGAAATCGTTTGACTATGTGTGAATACCATAAATCACACATTAAATGTCACTCACATGCACAATTCAATCTTTTTATTTGTATAATGCATATTACTTAAACAACAGTTGTTGTATTAAAATCCAACCAAATCGTTATACGTAGCAACTCTATATAGCAGGGCATATTATCCAAAGCACTTGGGTGGTACCTATAGCGGTTGTAGTGCTTCAGTAAAACATGTACGGAATATCTAGTGTACAAAACAGTGTAAGAGAAGTGCTATCGTAGAATATGTTTGAAACATACAAAATATACGCCAACACTAAATTTTAATTTTGAAAAAACTGAACACCGGCCGGCCCTCCCCCCTCCAGCTCGTGTTTACCAGAGGCAAATTTCTTCATTCACCATCTCAACAGAAAATCATTGTATAGCATAAGCGGTATTGAAAGAAATGTCTTGAAACCCCTCTGCTGTTGGGGATTTTTTTTGTTAAATGCCCATATGACCAAAAAAAAAGTTGAATGCAAACTCTGCAAGCGACTGTTGATGTATCATGGAGGCACATCCAATCTCTGGGGTCACTTTACAATCTTAAGTTCATATTATTATTATTATTATTATTATTATTATTATTATTATTATTATTATTAGTAGTAGTAGTAGTAGTAGTAGTAGTAGTAGTAGTAGTAAAATGTGACTGACTGATAAACTGCTTGGAACGGTGACTTTTAAATTAAGTTTGCTGCAGTTAGTGCTGCAGCAATGCAAGCTTACTCGCAAGCAGCATCAATTACGTGTAAATAAACAATGTTTATTTTTATTTAAATTATAAAAACATGATTACTGTTTTATATATATTTTTAAACTACATATGAATGCTTTATTCCATTTATATTGGTTACCTGTAAAATAATAGGATTTTCAATCAAATAAACAAGTAGCTATGGTGACATCACCAGTAAATTATGCAAATTAGTACTATCGAAGGTTCGAACCTTCCTTCACTAATGTGTTCCGAACCTTGGAAGGTCAAAATATACCCTTCGTTGCAGCCCTAAACTTCACTACTACATTTCATTTTTCAGTATTGTAAATCCTGCAATTAGAAACATTTTCAACAAAATAGTCTGCAATATTTAATTCAAGCTTTGCTCTCCTAAGGTGTCACATTATGTTGGTCACCGTCAACAATTACTGTACAAGACCACACCTCAATTTTACATACAAAACAGAAGAATCAGTAGTATAAAAGAAAAGGCATTCAGTATTGCTGTAGGTGTAGAATCAAAATGGTAGCAAGACATTTTATACTTTAGGGTCTGCTTTAGTGCTGTTCCAAACTGTTTAAAAAACAATAAAAATGATGGGTGCAGCAGGTAGGAGAATCGGTAGAGCAGCTAAAAAAAATCCAAGATTAACAGTCATTCTACAAAGTACAATGATTCCATCTGCTCGTAGGCTGATTGGCAGACCGTTTATCTTCCAACATGCCAACAACCCAAAGCATACGGCTAACTCAACTCTGGAATTATTGAAGAAAACAAAGATAAAAGTTCTGGAATGGTCTTCACTCCAATCCAAAAGGAACCCTTTGGATCAATCTAAAAAAAGCTGTAGCCAAGCATTGAGCATCCAATCTGTCTGAGCTTAAGGAAATATGCAAGAGAAAATGGGCCCAGATTTCACCAACAAAATGTAACATACTGGTTAAGATTTATCATAAAATGCCTGAAAGTCGTAATAAAAGCAAAAAGACATACAAAATACTAAAGCAGGGTGCCAATACTTCATGAAAAAATACTTTTAATGAAATGTGTTTGTTTTTTGATATATATTTGATAAATTACCAGAAATGATGTACTTTGTTTCATTAAAAAGTAGTTAAAGTTTACCTAATGCTTGTCCTTAATCTGTTACCAAGACTGTAAGCCTCCTGTCAATGTCTGAAATACTCTATTTGGCTGACGGCCTTTATGAGCCTTTGAAAAAGTCGGCTATTCCTGTTACAGCCTGGATATGCTGTAATAACTCTCTGGCACAGTGACCTACTTTCTGCAGAGCTGTTACATCACCTCTTATGTGAGCAACAACCAAGCAGCCATTATACATTTATCAAGGATGTGGTTTTCTGCCATTTTATTTATTTGTTAGAGTTACGCCGCTTTCTATAAAGCCATCAACATGGAAAGGTTGGTAAATATGATTCCCAAGGGCCAGAAACTCACATGGTCAATTCCTTAGCAACAGATCATACAGAGCAACCAGATCTTATCCAATTGTGAAAAAATCATGCGACTTACATTCTTGTGCATAAGTAGGAGGAACCTACCCTTCTGTCTGACTACTGTATATGTACATTATGTCACAATTCCACTTTTACAGTATAATGTAAAAGGCTGTGTGGGCCAGTGGTTAAAGAAAAGGGCTTGTAACCAGGAGGTCCCCGGTTCAAATCCCACCTCATTGTGTGACCCTGAGCAAGTCACTTAACCTCCTTGTGCTCCGTCTTTCGGGTGAGATGTAGTTGTAAGTGACTCTGCAGCTGATGCATAGTTCACACACCCTAGTCTCTGCAAGTAGCCTTGGATAAAGGCGTCTGCTAAATAAACAAATAATAATAATAATAATAATAATAATGTAGTCTACTGGACACACAATACTTGGGTCATGGTGATTGATTTTCTTTAACCTATGTCTTTAACTTTGTAACTACAGCCGTGGATTTCAGCCTGTGCAGTAAATTACTTAATTATACCAATCAAGTGCTTATTAGCTTAATTGGTCCAATTAAGTAATTAGGGTACAGTTGGAACAAAAACGAGGAGGGACACCGGCCCTCCAGGACCAGGATTGGAGACCACTGGTCTAGACAGAGTTTCACTTTTTTTTCTGAATTGCTGCCGATCAAATGTAACAATTTTAGAGAATGGCCCTTGTACTAAAGACTGTAAGGAGGCAACTGGTTTGACAGCTGGACAGAAGGTCACCTGCTGATCTTCAACCCTCTGTGGTTTGCATCAGTGAGGCAAACGGAAATTGAGCATTTCAAATTCGGTAGAGAAAAACAGAGCCGGAATTGATACACGAATCCATTATCACCATAGATATGCATTCCCAACAAAATGTAGACCAAGAACAAACAAAAGTATTTCTTTAAGCTGCTACTAAAACTCTTACATTTTGGAGTGCTCAGTGTATTCTGAAACATGACACATGACCAAATCCAATACCAGCTCAAAGGCCAATGCGAGAAACTGAAAGAGTCCAAAAACATGTTGTGAAGAAGGTCCTGCAATGGAGTTCATTTCAGGTCATGACCTACTTTCAGCTGTAACTTCTATTTGTTTTTTTTTTATTTATAGGTTGGTTAAGTTTCATACATTTAGTAATAAACCAATTGTTCAAATGGCAGATAGACCAAAGGAGCAAGTCTTCCAGATGTGCTGCAATACAATGTGACAAGGAATTACTTCAGACTACAGTAATTGTATTACCATTGATACAATGAAAAACAACAACTATGTTAATGTAAAAATCTTTTGGCAAGCACCCACTGTACTCTTGAGTGATGCCACACCTGCTGCATGTGTTACCTGATGATATACAGCAGGCTGTCAGATTTGCTTCACTATGAAACAGCCACAAACATTGTCTTTGATGAAGCGGAGATTGCACAGTTACATAACTTTGTAGTCATCTTTTTTTATTAAACACGAACTGTTTCACAATAACTTATTGTCAATACTCACTTTCACACCATCAAAATTAGAACTTTGTGTTAACTTGATACAAGGTTGTATAGTAGCTTAGGTGCCTTACTTTTTTACGATATACTTGAAAATGTGTTTGCTCAATATTTCACTATTTGATAATCCACTGTAAATTGTAAAAGCCCCATATTTTTCTATACAAGGGCCCGTCTCTATTTCAGTTTTCAATATTTCTCAAAAGAAAAATAAAGAGGGAGCACCACACTGAGTAAAAATACTATCTGGAATGCATTCACTAATTATTCCTAAAAGATGAAGCTCCAAGTCGATTGTACATGTAAGGCTTCCTGAAATTCAGGTGACTGGTTACAGCCAATAAGAAGCAGAGTCACCATATGGTTCCAGAATAACTGGAACAGTATTTATTTATTTTTAAACTCACATCACAATGCATTTTGGTTTGAGAATCATGTATTGAAAACACACAGGTAAAAAATACTTGACTGCACTGTTGTCTTTTTTAAAGACATAACTGAACCTTCAGCTATACTTTCAACCTAATAACGCGATCATCCTCACTTACATCTACTGTAGCTTGGTGTATTTTGTTCAACAACTTAAGCTTCTAGAGAGCCCTCTAACATTGCATAGTTACCTCCACAAACATGAACTGAATCTAATTTCACTGCTGTTAAAGATGTAGGTACCTTTGTAATCGTATAACGTCCATTATCGTGTTTTAGCATGCATTTTTCTTGCAGGAAATGTCTTACCTTGTAAATACGGCATCTCTTTATTTTCAAAGTTAATAAGCCAAAGAAAAAAATCTGACATAAAGTGCTGAACATTCCACAGCAAAAATTGCAGTAGTACAGCTTGCATATCTGGGACACACATAGACCAGTCGAGCGATGTCAGGGTGCGGGGCGCGTGCATATACTACCTTTGATGAATGTAAACAAACTGGACTGTTTGTCAACGGGGCATGTTTCATAATGCAGATATTAAAACTTCAAAGTAATGAAGTAAACAGAGGACAGCAACAAAACATGATTCTGAAGATGTACTGCACCACCTGCAGTTAGAGCGTAAAAACGTGCCCTTTGAATGTTTTGTGTTTTCAGTTCTTTGAGAAGGATTTACAGTAATATTTGACCCAAATGTGGCAACATATGCCATAGGTTCATTCAAAAAGCCCCTAAATCATAATTTAAAAAATAAATAAATAAAAATAAACATTATTTCCCATAGGTTTTTCAAGACATTTCACTACTAAACATATTTATTAAAATCAAAATACAGCCTTACCCATAAGCAATAAAATATGTCACTGATTTGTCATGGATTTGTTTTCTTACCTCCATCGGTTGATCCCGACGTTGGATGATCCTGCAAACCAGGGATCGAGGATATAAACACAGCGGATGCTATCAGCACCTTGGATAGATTCTCTCAATGAAGGATTGTCGTGGAGCCTCAAGCCCTTTCTGAACCAGTGAACTGTATTCACCATCATTATTAAGTACTAAAACCGGCACTTGTGTTTGTATAGGCTACACTTCAGAACAATGGAAATTGTTGTATGTATGTGTGCAATTTTTAGGCTCCAGATTATTTACCAGAAATGCATCTTGGCTTTTTAATATAAAAAATGCTTACGTTATATGTTTTACTTTTATTTTTATTTTTGTTAAAATGTATTCACTATCGATATATCGTGATTATTAATCCGAGTGCGAGACCAAGATTAAAATCGCCACTTTCACTACGCTGATCTAAATTACTGTCAAGAGACGTAACACGACTTAGCAAAATCCTTTTTTGTTAGCCCTGTTCTGATAATATCTTTTCCATGGTATTGTAAAACCCAGAAAATATAATCACACGCATTTGGTTGGACACAACACAAGTCTTGACCAATTCAACTTTGTGTACGTATAGTGCAGGTTTTAGGACCTGGAAATCCCTTACTTAATATAACACGTCTGCTTACACGAGCGAACACGATTATTATATTAATAATGAATTCTGGATCCAACGAACTAAAATGCAAATAAATAATGTTCAATACAAAGTTGAACTCGTTACATTTTTAGTTTCCCAACCAAAACAACAAGGCTCAATTATAAAATATAGACCGTACATATTTATTTTGTATCCTTCTGTAGACTTTCTACCTCAAATAACACAAATTAATCCGTTTCCGATTCCAAAATCAATAACTATATTTTATATTATTTTAGTCTGTACACATCACTTCGCTCCGTTCTGCTTCTAAATCAATACTCACTGACACTGACGTAACAAGAACCCCGCCTCATACCTACGCATGAAACAACAAGCGAACTGATTGGCTCTTATCTCGATCCCCTTGACGACCAATCAGTCACGTTTCTCTAGTGTGACTGCTGAAGAGTTGATACTAAATACTGAAAATACAGTTTTATACCTGAATATCATTTTTTTGTCTTCCTGATTTAGTTTTCCTGTTACAGACACCTTTAAACTTTATTAATTGCATTGGGAGTTGCGATTTTATAACTACATTCATTTTCATCTGAGGGTTTGTGAAAACGTTTTGAATGTTTTTCCCACATTCTCCGCCCATTTGTATGGTCGTTGCTGTGATTGGTTAATACTAAAATACCCGGATAAGCACATGCAGTAGGCAAAAGCAAACCACTGTCTTGACATGTGCAGGTTGGAAAGAAACAGTGTTAGGTAACAGTTATAGAACTGTACAGAGCCATCTAATCCAGAAGATGTATTATTATTATTATTATTATTATTATTATTATTATTATTATTATAGATTTAACAGTTTTTCCAATGTGTAATAGCTGTGGTTTTCTGATTAGTTAACAATCTAAAACGATTGGAAAACATTACAAATAAATACTGTTAAGTATATAAACCTATAATATTTTTGCGAGGGGGAATGTGTAATACATGTTCCCGAGTTTTTTTTATTTATTTATTTTTTAAATTTTTTTATTGATTAACAAAACTGCCCAGATGGGGCACTAAAACAATGCTAAAAGTCAAAAATGTTACCACACATTAATCCGTTTCTATAGTGTGCAACTTTCGAATACTGATCATTATGTTTCATACATGCAGGGCGTGATTAATTATGGTTTTACACTTTTTTTTCTAGTTGAATAAATATAGAAAGTTGTTACATTTACCCAACCAAACTGTGCCCTGTTTGTTTTTTTCTGTGTTTTTTTTGTGTGCAAATTTTGACATGACAGGCTTTAAGGGGGCGGGGTGAGTGTTCTAATGGTAATAATATACAGGATTTTAAAAAGTTACAAACAAGTTTAAATGTGAATTTTAGTGACTCTATTTTGTTAATGTTTTTATTTTTTATTGTACCTATTGTATGCACTTGTTTGAAGACAAAAGTGGCGCCTTGTGGTTGTATTGAAAATGTCTGTTGCAGTTTGGACAGTTTTCCACTGAGTGGGGCTATAAAAAGTTAACAATACTGTAACTTTTAAATCACCATTTCTTTACAGATACCATGTCCAGGAGCTTTAAGAACATTACAAATAACTGTAAATAAGTGAATAAAGGAATATTATTTCAGTGTACAGTCATGGATATGATACACTGCAGCTTTATCATATTCATTTTCATTGTGGCTCCTGTCCAGGCCTAAAGTTTACATTAATCCAGAACATTTTAAGTTATTATGTATCATGAACTATCTGTCCTTATCACATTATGAGACTGACATTAAATGCTGATAAGAATATCATGGTATAGTAAGGGGAAAACCCCTCACCTCACTAGATAACTTCTGGATGCTGAAGTTGTGGAACATTAGTATAATCTGGATTGTTTTTTTTACAAGCTAAAGGTTTATGGAATGCTTTTTCTTGTAAATAAAATTGTTGTTTGCATATAGTCATTTATATGGAGCTGCTGTAGGTGGTTTTTCATGAATAGTGTTATGTGTAAAATGTCTTATTAAGGTGATCATCTTCAATATACTGCTGCTAATGGACATCTTTTATTTGTATTTATTATGCTATGTTTAAAATTCCAAAATGTCACTATGTAGCTGTGGTAATATGTACAATGGATCCAATGGTATTGCTGGATCATTTTACTGCTGAATGCCATTACTTTGTGTTGTGTATATCTATATATTTGGTACTAATCAAAGCTAGCTTTGAATAACAGGGCAGACATCAAACCTACAGAGCTATTTGGTTTCTAAGAAACCTGCAGTGAAGCAGGTGCAGAGAGGACTAGCTGGACTCAAATAGGAAAACTCAACATTTCAACACAGCACTTATTGTGTTCCTTTTTGGCCTGTAATTGACATTTGAAAGACATTTATAGGAAAAAATAAGTTTAAAAAAACAATCTTCTTTTGGTTTAGAGTAGGTTAATTACTAATTACTTCTGTAGGTACATATCAGCTACACTAGTCCATGTCACAGAATTGTCCCCACAGAGGACTTGCATTGAATGAACTGTATTACTGCTACTCTAAGTGGAATGAATCCATAATGTGGAATTGATTTGGAAAGGAGCAGCCAACACTAGGCATATCTGGAATTAGCCAGCAGGGGGATACAAGACATAATTTTTAGTATTGCACAGCAGTATTGTAGTTCTGATCCTCCTGGAGTGCCTGTCACATTTTCAGTCTTGTATAATACATACAGGTTTCAAAAAGGGGTCAAGTTATGCCCAATTGTTCCTTATTTAACTTGGTCATTTTTATATTCCATCGTTATGGAGTCAAATATTTTTTGGTCAATATCACATTTTCATTGGCTTGCCCATTATATTTACACTATACAACTAATCTTTTTATTTTTATTTTAATGTGGTTGTTTTTTGTACAATTGAAATATTTGTATTGTGCTAATTTAATGCTATTAATACGTCTACCCTATTTGCTAGTCTCATCCTCCTCCTTCGATGAACAATTTGATGGGATGTAGGCCTCATGTATGTGGGAAGGATTTGCTGTGCTAAACACTTATTGACGGGGAACACTTATTTGTTCTCAACAGCAAATTTTCTAGTTTAATTTCTATGCAATTTTTATTTTATTCTAGTTGACAGGTGCTATGTGTGTTAATCACATTATATATATATATATATATATATATATATATATATATATATATATACAGTATATATATATAAACCCTGGTGTTTATACACTACAAGGTCTCCTTTACTATAATTTTCTATGGAGAAACTGTCTATAATATGGGCTAGCCATAAATGAAATATTTACCATGGAAGTTGTTGCACCTTTAATGGAACTACCATAGGGTATGTTTGCAGAAATAAACTACACTATTGCCACATTCTCATTTTTTCCATGTGCAGTTTTGCTCATATTAAGATAATTTTCCGATTATAATTGTCATCAATATGTTAAGATGATATAGTAAAAATTGAGCGCACATTAAAAAATGGATGCAAAGTAGGAACAATATTGATATTGTACCTGTTCCTATTTGTGGTTACATATGGTATAAAGTATGTGTCTTATTCTTGGAACAATCATTTCATCACAATAATTTCATACTCAATATTCTAGTAAAATGAGGAAGAATTAGATGACAGCAGTGTAACCATTGTAACCTTCCATACCCAGAGCTGCGGTATTACAGTTGGTCGCTCACAGAGGGCAGCGTAACCACAGAGCTTCAGTACTGCTTCAGATTGGATTTCAGTAGAAGCTTTTTTTTTCAATGCCAGGAAAAGGTCAGAAAGGCACAGCGAACTGTTATAACCTGGATACTATTCCCTGCCTCAGTAAAGTGCAATTCTGTCAAAAACTCATAGAAGGCTGTTAGATGATCAGGTGTACTGGAGAAAAACTGTTATTATTTAACTGGGGTTTGGAATTTAAAAGAATCTGTAGTTCTCCACTATCTATTTAACACACAGTGCTTTCTGCAAACATCTTCACATCCTCCACATTGGCTATCTAGGGACTGTAATATATTACAGTAATAATATTTTACCGGAAACATTGAACTAATATTGCTCCCAATATTTTAAATTATTAGTATTTTGCATTTGGTTATTAAATTTTTAAATACATGAACATTTAACGTCATCCTTGTCGCAGCATCCTCTGATCTGAAATAATTGGATTCATAATTAAGTGGAAGCTTGGCAGATATATTGCGTATTTGCTGTGATGAATCCAGTTGCAGGCTTGCAAATTGAAGACTGACCTCAACTTAAACCTATTTTTCATTCAATATTTTTGCATTTTAAACCTTTAAAAATGCACTGTCTACAGGTATCACATTGATTTATACGTCATACAAGATAATGTAAGTTTATGGGGTAATTGAGGACAAACTGAACTCATTGTGCCATATTATTATTATAATTATTATTATTTATTTCTTAGCAGACTCCCTTATCCAGGGCGACTTACAATTGTTACAAGATATCACATTATATTTACATATGATTACCCATTTACACAGTTGGGTTTTTACTAGAAAAATCTAGGTAAAGTACCTTGCTCAAGGGTACAGCAGCAGTGTCCCCCAACTGGGATTGAACCCACAACCCTCCGGTCAAGAGCCCTAACCACTACTCCACACTGCTGCCCTATATTGTTGTTATCATGCTGCTATTTTGTTGATATGGCTGTTGTATCACCCATTTAACCGTTGCTACCTTTAGTTGTATATACAGTACACCTAGATTATTGTAATGCCAACACAGATTTGTGTCAGTTGTGGGATTATCATAGGCTGTTTTAGGTTTCTTACTAATTTGCTATTTTCTTTCCCATGAATCTGGTCCCCAAAGTCTCTGTCGGTGATGTAGACACATAGCCTAAAACATACATCCCATCCAGCTACAATATTTTATCTGTTATCTATGTGCTATCTATGTACATCTACAAACATGCCCTGTAAGTATTTTACAGGAAAAGTAAATAAAACATTACAGTAGATTAGAGGGTTTACCATTGAAAAACAGACATCTTGAAGACACAATACTGTGAGTCTGAAACATACCAGAATGAGAAATTGTATTATTGATCCTGACCTTGGCTATCTTTTGTGTGTGGTTTTTATCATACCTGGCTCAATGACATATTCGTTCATTTGTATTGCCTGGCAATACTTGTACACTGATTAAATCCTGCACAAATTAAGTGTTTTTTTTCAATATCACGATATGGAAATCATATCAAGTTTTAGTAAACCATAAAATACGAGTATTTAAAGATAATAAAATAGAAAAATAAATACTCAGGTCCACAATAGTTCCTTGCTCCAAAATCTCCTGTCTGTTTCACTGCACAATTCAACAGCTCATCTCTGCAGCCGATTGGTTGCTTGAGGTGTATTAATTTGCATAGCCCATCCTTTCTCAGTGAATTGCTTTGCAGGCTGTTTCGCAGTCGATGTTCAATGCGTTCCACTGCGTATGAAGTTGGAGACAATTGTATGTATTTGTCTGTTTTGCAAAGGGGATTGCTGCACACGGTGTAGTAGTCTGATTTTCAGTACATTCTTTTTATCTTTGTTTTCATACATATAACACAATAGTAGCTTAATTCGGCGGAACGGTTTAGTTGTATTTATTTTACTCCACAGCATACTTATACAGTATGAGGTGCAGCTATGGCAAGAAGGGGTAAGACAGTTGTGAGAACCCTGGAGGACTTGACTCTTGATTCTGGTTATGGTGGTGCTGCAGACTCCTTCAGGTCGTCCAGCGTGTCCTTGTGTTGCTCAGACTCTCACCTACCTTATGCCCATGGAGGAAACTGTTGGCATTTAACAGACTCCATGCACAGTCGACACAATAGCCTAGACACGGTCAACACCGTCCTGGCTGAAGACACCGAGATCCTGGAGTGCTCCGGACAGTGTGCCAAGCTACCTGAACTGGAAGATGCACCCTGGAGCCTGGAGGAGGTGGAAAACGCCATCAAGAAGGAGCAGGAAGCGGAGGTGGGACAGCTTTCAAAGGATGCTCTTGTGAAGCTCTCTTATTTGGTTAGCAGGGTGCTGGTAAGGATTGCCAAAGAAGCCCAGAGGTTGAGCCTACGCTATGCCAAGTGCACCAAGTATGAAATCCAAAGCGCCATCAAGGTGGTGCTTTCCTGGACGCTATCTGTGAACTGCATCACCGCGTCCCTTAGCGCCTTGTCCCTTTATAACATGAGCACGGGGGACAAGCTTAGCAGGGGCAAGTCGACCAGGTGCGGTCTCATCTTTTCAGTGGGCAAGTTTTTCAGGTGGATGGTTGATAGCAGGGTTGCGGTGAGGATCCACGAGCATGCGGCTATCTACCTGACAGCCTGCATGGAGAGTCTGTTCAGAGAGATATGCATGAGGGTGGTACATAGTGCCCACTCCGAGAAGGACAATGGGACTCCAAAGTTGACTGTAGAGTGTTTGGAACAAGCTGTCAACAATGACTCGGAACTGTGGGGGATGCTTCAGCCATATCAACACCTCATTTGTGGAAAAAATGCCAGCGGTAAGTTGTGTGTATATCACGTCGTTTATCCTTTGTGCATGTGTTCACTTGGCAAAATTTAAACTGGAATTGGTGGCAACCTATTTTATGTATCTAGATTGAACACCATTGATGTATAGTCGTTTTTTAGCTGTTATTTGCTTGTGGAGTAAAGATTTGTCAGTTACATGCTATTGTTTCTTGATAGACGCGGGATAAAATGTATCTGTACGTATAGTCCTGCTGGAATGTTATGCTTAGAAATTAGGGGTATGTTTCATGGAAACCTCGATATGGCGTGTTATTACAACAATACGATCATAACAAACCTGTTCGTTCACTGGGAAATTTGAAAAGCTGTATTCCAGTACAGCAAAATGATCAAGAAAGATAATTGAACCAGATGTTATAATATATTGGCCCAAGTCTTTGCTTAAATAAAACTAGTAGTAAATAAATTAGCATGCTCATTCCAATTGTTGGTGTACAACTACGTTTGTGACAGTTTAGATAAGATTTGATTAGGATAAGCCACAACAGGAATTTTAGAGCATTTACAGTGCCAGGGAATTCCCATGGATCGCATCCACTACTCATATTTATTTTTGTTGTATTCCCTACCAGGATAACCAGGGATAGGGGTTGATGCAATCCTGGGTGATTCCCCAGAACGCAAACATGCTTTAAAAATCCAGCTGTGGTTTACCCAGGTGGGGTATGGGCTGATCAAATCAAACCATTAGCAAGCTTAACCATTTACCTTAAAATAATATTTTATCTAGACCCGATTTGCATTTTTCGTGTACTGGTAATTCATTTTATAGACTGGTACCACCCAGTCAGTACTTGTCAGACTGTCAGACTCATGACAAGTAACCTGAGCTGCCTACTTTACAAACTAAAACTCTTTTTCCATTGCAAAATCAAAAATTCCCTTTTGTACAGTCATATGTAGTCTCTGACTCTGAGGAAGTTTATATTTCAAATCACAGAAATAGCCCTTTGAACTTTACGACTTGGATCTCTGACAACTTTTACAGTAAAAAGAGTTGTTTAATAGTTAGGTGCAGCCTTATAACTGATGGTATTATTGTGGTTGATGCCTAAATGAAACATTAGGACCGATATTTAACCATTTGAAATGTTTCCTTCTGAAATTATGGCATTTACAGTACTACACTGTTTTGTGCAATTTATATAAAAAATGGTAATGTACATTTTCTTTAATTTTTTAAAGCATATTTCAAGTGGAGTATTTTATTTTAAACAGTCAATTGCATAAAGTCAAAAACAAGATTTAAAGTTGAACTGCTTTACAAGTTTCAAAATTGTAAACATGCATAAGATTTTATCCTTGTGTCAGAGTATACAAAGGTTTCTTTTAATTGTGTTTGTCTTTTTTATCTTTTGTATAAAACATCCTAATCCAATTGTAGTATCAGAAATGCCTGAGACAAAAAAAAAAAAGTAAGCCAATGACAGCCCAATTAAAGTCAGGAGGGCTTTTTCCAGAGAGTAGATATATTAATTTGAAGTAGCCTTCCAATCTTCCTTTTAAATAAATACTTTAAAAATACTTTCACTTTAAAATGTGTACGGATGGCACTTCTGTGTTGAATATTGAAGGCACATTTGAACACACGGAGTACATTACCCAGTCCTTAATCGCCAAGCCACTGTCACTCAAGACCCCTGTACACCAGACAACACTGCATGCCAAAACCCAGTTTAACCACTTCACTATATTACCATGGACCACTCAAAATGTTCATGGTGAAATGTTTATATTGAATATAGATTTTTGGTGTAATTCTCAAAGATTTTTCCCTACATTTATAAATGTATCTATTTTATGACCCGCTCCTCAGTTACAATGAAATGTGCACCCTTCCTTAATCAGCTTTATGTTTCATTGCCATTTTAAGAAACTCTTCTTTAACTGCTGTACTAATACATTTCCTTCAATAGTAACATATTCCCCTGGTAACAATCCTAAATAATTGTACTTTACACCAGCCAGTTTCTTCAGGGACAGCACTGTTCTACATGCTGCTTGAGATGTTTATTATTGCAGTGGCTGTCCAAGAAGGCACTGCTGTGTGCTCTGTTTATTTGAAATCCCCTCTATTCAGTCACCAACACAGTTCACATACTTTAGAATAAAACATTTTCCTGGCGTCTGTCAGTATCAGGCTGTAACATTTTCTCACTGTTTATTACATTGAATTTCAAGGTGATGCTCATAACATTCCCATTGGTCTGCGCTCACTCCCAGGTTTTGGTTAATATACCTTTGTAAAGCTAAAGTAACTGATGGCTATATAGCTTTTTTTGTGACATATTTAATGGCCCAAACCAGGGTACATCAATCTAAATGAGAAAGCCAACATGTATTTGGCAGTTGTTGGAAGATAGGTTGTTTAAAAACAGTAAACTAGTAAAGTAGATGGTTTCCTTTTTTCAGGTTAGTTATTTTTCTGTCAGCCTGTGGATAAATACAACTTTAATGAGCCTGGAACTGAATACCTTCACATTGCAGATGATTGAGTGAATGTTGTTACAGCTTTTACAGTTTCCACTGATGTGAAAACTATTGCTGATGTGTATCTCATACAGTAAATCTATCACTTGTATTATCACTAATCTTTGAACAGCCTATGTTTATTTATTTATTTATTTATTTATTTATTTTTTATCAATACTACTTTAGGCCCCTTATACAGCCATACTGCAGTGGTAGTGTTTCTTCACATTGGAAGACATCTCAGACCTTTACATGGAATACTGTGTGTTTATAATAGGGTGCTTTGGATTTCTATGCATGCGTTCTTAACATTATATGATAGGTAACACATGGGGTCTGAATTTTAAACAGTTCTGCACTGCTGCTTAGAATTGCATGTAATTATAGAGCACAGCTTATTGGTACACTGGTCACACTTTGTTCCCGTAATTAGGCAAGCTATGTTTTCTAAAGTCATAATGCATAACATGATTAATAAATATATCTTCGTAAATTGTGCAAGTACTGCTGCACTGCTTGCTTGGGCAGTAGTTTGTGGTTTCTGTTTAATTTGTTTTCCCAATGTCACAGTGTTCGCAGTATTATATTTTACTTGCCAGTAGTTACAGTATGCTCCCTTCATGAACTTTTGCCTCTTGCTGTAGTGGCCTTTCATGATCCCTGTAATTGTTTATTTGCCTTGATCAGTGCTACAGTAGTGGGAAGTTGTTTGAGCAGGCTACTCTAAAGAACTGAACTGAGTCACACTACATTGTAGATGAGATATCAGATCCTTATTTCCTCTACCATGCACTGCTTCCAAATCTCTAAGACATAATGGCATTGGTGTTGGGTGATTTATGGCAATGACTCTACTGGTAACTGGGCAACTACAGTATGTGTTCCTGTGCTGTCGTAAATACTCAAACTAGGGTACAGCTCTTAAAATCTACACCTGCAGACAGTTAAGAATCAGGTTTTTGTTTCTTTACCTTTAAGTATGGTATATTTAAGTCAACTACTGCAGTTGCCACAGCCTTTTATTCCTCCCCAGACATTAAAGGGCCCAAACCAGCCAAGCACTGAGCCTTTACTATATTTACTGTGTATTAAAAGTAATTACAAAAATATATATAATTTTGCACTATTTTACTTGCTTTTAAAATATAGTATTTGTGAGAGGCATATAATGCTCCTACATGTCTGTGTAAATGGATATTCTCAATGGTAACTTCTATAAACAAGAAAACAGGAAAGAGAATCTTAGACAACAAAAACATTTCAAATCAACAGGGGACATTTTAGAGCCTGAGAAACTGCAGGTCAAGTAGGAGTTAGCGTGCCTCTGTATTTTGTATATTTGTATATTTTGTGGGCTTTGTTAAACATTTCTTAGAAAGTGACATGGGTGATTTTTGAGGTTCTCTGGATAATGTTTTCTTTATTGCATTACATTAGAAAGGTCCACTAGCACCCACATAGAGAACATTGGTAGGAAGGCGAGACGGCATACCTTGGCAATTGGAGGTGAGTTTCTTTATATTGGGCAACACAAAAGATGTACAGTACGTTCGTATGCCAATTGTACAGCATTGTTGGGCTTAGTACAACGTTTCACATTCTATTATTATTATTTGTTTATTTAGCAGATGCCTTTATCCAAGGCGACTTACAGAGACTAGGGTGTGTGAACTATGCATCAACTGCAGAGTCACTTACAATTACGTCTCACCCGAAAGACGGAGTACAAGGAGGTTAAGTGACTTGCTCAGGGTCACACAATGAGTCAGTGGCTGAGCTGGGATTTGAACCAGGACCTCCTGGTTACAAGCCCTTTTCTTTAACCACTGGACCACACAGCCTCCTCTTCTAATATAATATAACTATTCTTAACTATTCTTCTAATATAACTATTCTCTTCTCTATTCTCTATTCTATTCTCTAATATAACTATAATATAACTATTCTATTCTCTTCTAATATAATATAATTCTAATATAACTCAACAGAAGAAGTATGTTTTGTTTAGTCTACAGACCTTTTTATCTTAATGGAGTATTACCACAAATTGTCTTTGAAACATTTTTGTCCCTAATTTTAAGCAAATGAAAAGGGACATTTTTCAGTATAAAAATAAGTTAACTGTTACAGTTAAACATATAAGAAACTACGCAGAACAATAATTTAACAGCTGCTTTTTGTAAACTATTTCTGACAGTTTTATAGTTCTTATAGATGAATATAATGTTCCCCTCAGTCTCAATATTCTTGACTCAACAAAAATAGGGCACTTTACCCTGTCTGGGGTTAGTTAAGCAGTCTCAAAACGTCTTTTTAAAATCACCTTTCTTGCGCTCTGTCACAGTTGTTAAGTCTGCTGGTACTCAATAGAGTTGCTGCAGAATTGTAATGTACTGTTTTATTATTTGTCTCATATCTACATCGCTGTCTCATGTGAATGCTTGAAAGTAATAAATCATTTTGATAAAGATTTTCTTTTTTGCTGCCTGTCAGTTCATTATTAAATACCAGTGGGTAAATATAACCTACAGTGCAACACAGCACAACTTATATCAGCTGTGACATTGATATACAATTATTCAAAATTACAAAAAAAACAAAACAGAATTAAAGTCAGCAAATATGTAACCAGTATTTAAATTAATTTTAGTTTACAGGAGTAGCAACAAAAAATGATTTAGCACAAAACTTGGAATGGTGGGGTATGGGACACTTTCTTGTACCTTCTAATTCACTTTGGGAAACTGGGAATTGTTACTATTGGATTGATAGACTCTGAAGGTAAAACAGATGCTTTAATTGTGTCTGTAATGACAGTTGCCGGGCAGCATAATAACATGCATATTGGTCTTGAAAATTAATTAGAAGGGAACACTTAATTACTCTGCTCAATGCAAGATTACTGTTCTAAAACCCTCAATAGCATGACAAGCTAATTCTTTTATAGTGACTTATGTAGTTCACAGTTTAGACAAAAACACCTGGCAGGTAAAATGTAATCCAGGAAGACATATTCTAGTGTTGTGGACTATTTTTCAGCCATGAAATTACAGCTATTCATTGTACAGCAACATAAGCCATTCAAAGTCCATGGTATTACAAACCAGTCTACTTATGGATTTTTAATATTGATTTTTATTTTTTACAACAAATGGAATTTATTGTACATGCTCATGAATACAGGTGTTATTAATAACTAATGTGACTCAAAAAGGTATCCTTCTGGGGCACTCGCTCTCTTTATGTTGTTACAAAAAGGTCTTCATTATTTCAGACACAGTGGGGTCTATTTCAATTGATCCAAATCAAGGATGAACAATTCCAGTCCTTGAGGGCTCTCTGTGTCTGTATATTTCCAGCTACCAGCTTCTTTTGGGTACTTCCTGATTCCAGATAAAATCAATGTCTTTGATGTTACTGGCTCTGTAGAGAAACTAGCAGATAATGCAAAATAGATTTTGATAGAGAGAAATAAAGATAAAGAATTGTAGCGGCAGAGCTTCATTTTACTGTGTTAGTCTGAAGGGGAAAGGTGTCTAATGGGGGAAATTACAAACAAAGAGCCCCTTTTTACAGAAACATACACTGGAGCTGCACTTTCCAAAGATCATTACATTTCACCTTTTTAGAAATAGGGGTGTATACCCCAAAACTGACAAAAGAATTCACAGCTTTTACATTCTTGAAAACACAGGGTTCAGTTTAGATTAAAGCGAAGCTGTTTTTTTCAAAGAATAAAGCCAAGTCCATCGGTAGAAAACAAAATAAGCCCAATAGCAAACTAATGCAAGCCATATGCCATGGCAGGGCCATGTAATTGAAAAAGCAACTTACTGATGTAAGCCCTATAATGTTAGCTGACTGAAAGTGCCATTTCTGAATTCCAGACACCACTGCCAAGGAACTGTGCATATTTGGTATTAGAGTGATTGCTTTGATAGGTTAGTAAAACATTTCAAAATCCATATTATATTTTACAAACCTGGTTTTCGACAGAAAACACACTAGGGCTTGATTTTTACAAAACGTGGAAGTGGAGTTTGTTTTTGCCAACAGGTGTTTTTCTCTTTTGTTTGTGTTTTATTCCCTTCAAATTTACAATATTAAGTTTGAAGTCTGGCAAACAGGTAGATCATAGAAAATGTTGGATTTTATTTATTTTTTAAAATGCAAATGCTTAATAGATGAAGTAAGGTGAACCCACTGCCTAAGCTGTTTGCACAAAAGGACTCTGAACATGTCCCAACATACCCAGCTGGACACAGTTTTTCTTTTCTTAAAGTGCATTCAAACATATGCATGTGCTTTTGCTACCAGATAATTACCAAGAGTAATGATACCCAAAGAAAAATCTAATATCACTAATCCCTAACACTGCTAGAACTTTGATGCAAGCTAGGCTATGAAAGAATAATTTAACATTCAAAGCCAGATACACAAACAAAGTGATGGATGCCATTGTTTATCAATTCTGTTTTAGGAATATCTGAGGGACTTGGAAATATTTATTCAGCTGAAGTAGGAAATCAAGGATTTGCAAAAACAAAATAGAGAACCTCCTTTTCTATGTATGTGTAGCGCTGAATACATTTTAGGCAGCTGAAAATGTATTATTTATTATGCAGGCCAGTTTGTTTTTCTGCAGAGATTATTCAGGTTTTTCGGCGCAATGCAGGTTTTCTGCTTCATTACTGCATAAAGAATTAGATGTATCCTGGGTAATTGTTTTTTTTTTGTATCAAATATTAGTATTAACTTGCTATCTGCTGGCTAAACTTTTTTAAATATTCTTGTTCTTTTTTTTACTTTCCTTAAACTGCCTCCAAATTTAAATGTTAACTTTAACCAAGAGATGTTTTAATGTATCACAGACCAAAAATGCACACAAAAACTAATGATGGTACATCTAATTTATTGAGTACGATGGCAAAATAAGTACAGGCCTTTTATGTGATTTTCATCAGTATCTCCCCTTATGAATATAGGTCCAAGAGAATTAAGCTATAACCCAAATATGAGAAGGAAAAAAAGCTTGTTCAATTCTAAGAATGAGTTGACAGCATTTGTATGAACCTAGCTTACTTAATGCCGCTTTGGAGAGGTTTTACCGTTTGTTTGTTTTTTCAATTTTGTTCTCATTGTGGACATTGTAAGCAGGACATTCTCTGTACACTGCCTTCTTTGGTATATTAAAACCATATGCTATACCTAGAATACTGCAAAACCTGCCACCCAGTTTATACAAGAAGTTACTGTAGTGTGCCAAACCAGCACAGCACTGCACCGAACACTGTCCAAATGTTAATAATCACCCCACACACTGCTATGATACACAAACCAGTTCATTCAATCCACCACAGAAACACACAACTGTTATTGTATAACTGCTAGCAAACCCAAAACAGGCAGCTGCTGTTAATTATAGGGCCTGAAAGTAATCTGAAAGCCTTGGCACACCAGACATATCAAACAGTCATTTGACTATGGGAGGTTTCTGGAATATAAAGACATTCTATTAGATCCAGATAATATCTAATCTGCAATTGCAAATATTATTTTTAGCCGTATAGGGGTTTTGTGACCAAAAACAAATTTTGTAAATAAAAGAAAACTTTTGACTGAACACTTTGTCATGTTTGTTTATTTGTGGGATCATTTTTTAAAAATAATTTCCTATAGATTAGCATTAAAAAAGACCTTGAGCTGCCGAAAACTGTAAATACTGACTATACTGAAACCAGTTTCCTGAGCAGTATATCTACATGGTAGACATGCAAAGCTAGGGACACTGCTAGATCTGGTTAGCTAGCATGGAAGTGAAGGCTGCTGTTGAGTAAGTTACACTGCTTTCTCAATGGGGATACACATGTGATAATTAGACGTTAAATATTGGCGAATAGAAACATCCGCCTTCATTCGTAAAAAAGCTATACAACTCTGTTGATGTTAGCGTGTGCATAATTTAATAGCTATTGTGTTACTAGAAAACAAACTGCTGACATAATGCAAACCACTGCTTGTTGAAAGAGGCTATTTCAGTTTTCGAATATAGCCATGTTGGAAATACTGACAGCAGAACTGCTATAAATACTGTACATGAATGGTGTGAGTGGATTTGTTGCCATCTGCGGACTACTGCGCCACTTCCATCACGTCTCTGAATGCTCTTCAGTCACACCTGCAAAACTAAGTGTGTGGTTCAAGTGTATGTCAGGGACGGCCTGTCACAACTCATGTTTTTGGTCTGGCAGTGCTCATGGTAGTGTGAATGATTGAGTACATTTCTCAACAAGTAAAAAAAAAAAAACAACACCACGCATAATACTGAAACCTTTTTATAGGACATGCCATTTATTTTTTGTTCTCCATTTGGGATTTTTACTTTAATAGAGAGCGATGTTTGAAAGGGTTAGGTAAACTGCTGTTGAAAAAAGAAAAAGCAAAAACAAACAAAAAACTGAATGGCAGACTTGGAACAAAAAACGAAAAGAGTGGAAACTTGCAGCTGCTTGACAGCTATGTTCAAGGAAATAAAAGGTACTCTACAATAGTCAAATACCTCTGCAGCCCGTTTACTCAGGCTTATTGTTCATAAGGTTCTTGACTTGGACAGCCAACATCTGCATCAAGAAGACTTTCAATTGTAGACTTTTCCCCTCAGGAGTGTTTTCTGCATTATTAAGTTTTGGCCAGACACCAGTGACCCAAGTGTTAATAGAATACTTGGTTCAAAGTTTACAGTAAAGTTCTTGACATTTCTTTTTTGAACTACAGTGCTACTGGTGCAGTATACATGACTTATAATTGAGTGTTCAAGGTTGCAGATTAATTGACAAGCAACTTATTTTTAAGTGTCTTTGAAAAATATAATCTATAACAAGGACTCAATATATGCAGCTAGTTCAGGAACTTCTAAGGTGCCTGATATTCCACATCACCAGATGGTCATGGGAGATTCCTCCCTCCCTGCCTATTATACATAATACCTTTTTGTTGTTTGTGTGAATGAGCTGTCATGTTTGGACTTGCACAGGTCTCAACATTGTTTCAACATGTTCATGCAGCTTGCTTGGTTCAGTCACACATACAGCTATGGCCAAAGGTTTTGCATCACCCTATAGAAATAACTAATTTTGCATCATAAAGTCGAATGAAACCTGCTGAATAATGTTACATTAACATATTGAATTACATACCACTTTGTAGTTTTCCATATACTTTACGAAAAACTGAAAAACTGACAAAATGTGACATTTGGAAATCTAACATGAAATACTGTACTACTATGATGGCTTCCGGTAGACTTTTGGATATCATTTTGTAGTATCTTTGATTACATGATGTTAAATGAAATATCTACATTTTGTTCATATCGTTTTTTTTTTTTTTTTTTTTTTTAAATGATGTCTCAATTCTAAAATTCTAGGTGATGCAAAACTTTTGGTCATAGCTGTATATTTCAGTTGATAACTGTAGCAGGGCTGGGGTCATGCACATAAGGAGGGGGTTGTGAGTGTAAAAATAATAGTGGGATTGGTTTTAATGGGGAACCTGACACTTTGTGTGTAGCAGCCTGCCTGCTGTGTTTAGTTGCAGGAACGAGCAGCGTGTGTGTTTAACAGCTGCGAGCTCCTAATCAGCAGGTGGGTGTGGTGCAGCAGAGCGCCAAGAATAAAAGGGTCCAAATTATACAGATCACGGCTGCTGTAAGGCATTATGGTTTTTATTGAATTTGTTTATTTTTCAGCCTGGTTATCATCTAAAACTTTTATTTTATTTGGGAATTGAAGTCAGCTAAATAGTAAGTCTGAAAATACACTTAAATTCTGGGTGAATAGCATTTATTCATGTTTAACACCACATTCATGCAGGACACAAATGAGTGAAAACCAAGGCTTTAAATCGATGTATTTGAAGCAGTACTAGAAACATTATCCCGGTATCACTTTATGCACTGTAGGTAGGTCAAATATACCCCAGTGGTATAACTGCAATCAGACAACGTGAAACCAGGGCAGAAACCTTCCCATGGGAATGCCTTTGATGAACTAATGAACCCTGTAAATTGCAATATTGTTGAAGATATAAATAATCCACTTATTTCTGTATCGTCGCCCATGAACTTATTGCAGCATCTTGTAAGGACACAGTGTGCCAATCTCACGGGTGTGTAAAAGATACTCATCTATTCCTGAGAGTTGTTTATCGTGTATAAACAAGATGTTTAACTGGGCTTGTATTCACAAGAGTATAGATGAAATACTTGAGAACAGGATGGGTACATATTTTGCAGTGATGGTTCTTCATATATTCATGAAAACATGGAGAAAAGTTAAATAAATATATGCTTTGTAATCCCAAAAAGTAATATTACTCCAGCTAAGCTCTGTCTGTTCCCTCAGCATTTGAATCAACCTGAGATGGAGATGATCACACACATGAACTCACAATTGAAAGACACCAATAGATGAGTCATAGCCAAGAAAAACATGTGGTTTGCAGTTCATGATTCTGTAACTTCAAGCAGGAAAATATAATATTCTTTGTATGATTATGTTTCAAATACTGTATATAACACATGGATTGTCTTAACCTATCAGATTCTGAGTTTATCAGTCATTATCCTTCTGGTAAACGATTACATCTTATTATGCAATCAAAAAACAACATTTCTCCATGCACACAAAAATAATACAATCTACAGTGAGATTTACCTGCAAGATAACTTTTGTGTCTGTTACTAACACGTTTTTGGTTGAAAATGTATTGTATGTTATCCTTTAATCACAAAAAACACATTTTTTTCTATTTGGGAAAATAGTGTTTGTGAATTGTGTTTAATTGCAATTAGAAAATACTTCAGTACCATCAGCCAATCAGCTTCCAAATCTAGAGGGCTTCTATTAGATGGTAGATGCCCGCTGGAACATCAAGGCATCAACTGTGAATCAAACTTAAATCAATCCACGCAAGTGCCAGCGACTTGCTGTATTGAAAGAGCTATTGTTCAACAAATACTAAGAAAAGTCACAATATGACCAAATACATTTTATTATCTACCAAGACCAGCCAATTAATACTTTGCACCTACAAAAGAAACCAGTCCTTTACACACAACTGCCGAATCAGCCAATCACAGCCTGTCAGCTTGGTTGGAGCATCTTTCAACAGCAACAAACCAAGACACAGACAGTTTAGTAATATTGACAAGTAAATGGTTATTTGTTCAATAGTTCTTCTTTTCTCTGATTATGTATGTTATCCTTGTATGATACTGGGTCTTGACCCAGGTAGGCTTCGACCCGGGTAGAGCATGCCAGTATGAAAGACGCTTTAGAAACCTCAGAACATCCTCCAGTCAGGAAGCTGCATTCCACGGCATACACACACTACAGCTGACCACATAAAATTAATATGTCTAGTTTAAAAAATAAAATAAAATAAATAAACAGAAGGATTGATGAATGGTTTACCAGTATACAGACAGAGACATTATTAAGTCTTTAGGACCTTTCTGGACTAATCCGGCTACCATTTCATCTATCAACGAGCATAGCAAAAAAAAAAAAACACCCTGTGATGGGTTGGGGTTTGGGGGTTAGAAGGGGCACTGGTTTAATTTCTCCCATTTGTTTTATTATTAGTGTCTGAAAGTAGGCCAGCAGATGCCTGAAAGCATTGCAGTGTGCTGACACATTACTGTATAAAATTGCTTTTGATAAATGGGTTCTTAGTAGGTTCTGAATGAGGTCGTCGTGTTGTTCACTGAATTTGTAACAGCCAAAAGGAGTGGATTTTTTTTTTTAAAACGTCTATTAAAAGTTTTTAAAATGAATAAACTTGGTATTTAAAGTAATTGTTTGAGTTTTCAATTGAACATGCACTTACAAAAAACGTTTTAATCCAAAGCTATTCAGATATTGTTACTTGTAGGTCATATAATTACAAGTTCATGCTTATTTCATTGAAAACGCTCAAGTTTTTTATAGAATTTTGTTGTCACTGCTTATTGGAGCATTTTAGTTATATCATCTGCTAGAAATCCTATTACAATTATTTGGATTATTTAGCACAATCATTGCACACTTAGTACAATGACAATGATTTTGTTTTGGCCTCACCGCTTCCTCTCTTTCCTCTATGAGCAAGTTCATCAAGGAGAAAATGTTCCTTCATTAGAAACCCATTTTTTTTCTTCCATTAAGTGATGACAAGTCACCTAACCAAACCAGCTGAGTGCCAACTATCAGCCCTGAACTCATCTTTTATTACCATCGTGAATGAAACCGACTTGCAACAAGTGTCTCTTGTTGCAAGTCAGGAATTGTGTGCTAAAGATGTTCCTATTTCTTTTTAACACCCCTGTGCAGATGATAGGGATTAGGATATGGTCTAACAAGATGACCTCTAACTTTGTTTAGAATATTTACATTTTTGTCTCAAGCTGTAACTTTTAAAAGTCTCTTTACGTGTAATAGCCCTCTATGAATTAAAATATGTAATATCCCTCTTGGCAAATCTTAGTTAATTAGCCAAGGTTATAAAATATTAACAACTCAGAAGTGTTTAATTTTTCAGCACCCAAGCGTGGTCTCAAACCACTTTGCAAAACTTCAATAAGAAACAAGAAAAGGCAGACTGTCACTGCAGACTAGGAAGGCTGGGGAAATTGTGGATTAAAAAATGTAAATGTGTTCAACATGATATAGCATAGTCCATCAAGATATGATATGGTAATAGATTGCAGAGATCACATACTATCAGAACAATCAACTCATTGGGTTGCTAAAGTTAGGCAACAAATCCTTAGCATTAAATGTGCTGTTTGAAGATCTTCTAATAATGGGGAGTCGTGATGTTTCAGTACTAATGTTATTCTTCATTCCAGGGTGCCGAAAGGTTCTTGTGACAGCCCTATGTTTTTCACCAAGCTCATGTATAGCAGTGCAGTGTTTTCGGTGCCCTTGAAAAAGGACTTAAGTACACAGAATTAGAACATTCCCAGAGGCCTTCAGTTCCGTGGATAAAGGCAAAGTTGTCATCAGATACAGCTTGTCTGAGGCAGCCGCTGAGCGAGGCAGTGCAACCCAATCCTTCCCTTGGGCCTTCTGCTCAAACACTTAAAAAAGTATATCTTGTGCCACAGCACAGGTAAGACATATAGAAAAGGTTTAATAGGCCTACCCAAGCTTCTCTGTATTTTATGAAATGTAACTGCTGCAATAAATAAACACCATAAGCATTTATTGTGGTGTTTATAAGTCATGGTTACAACAATGCAGTGTGTAAAACCTATAAAACATAAATTATGCATTCTATAGTATGTTACTTGAGCACAAAAGAGGCTATAAACTGAAAGCAGGAATATATCTTGCAATCGACTGGATGCCCTTAGTACATGAATAGGGCTTTGACTGGATTAAAAATAATTCATGCATTTCTTTTATTGATGAATTGAAAGATTAATCAGCACTGTGTAGTATTGGGGGGGGGGGGGCTAAAAAAGTGCACAATAAAAGCACAGGAATAAAGTACTGTGATCAAAAATAACTTTTAATTTGCTTACATAATGGCTTTGGAAGTCACGAACAATATCAAAGGGGGTTTCTGGTCAGGCAATTATTTTGTGCTGTTTTCCTCCAGATTAAACCCATTATTTTATGAAAAGCATTTCACTGTTTGTTTTTTCAAAAGGAAATGACATTATGTGAGATGCCGGAGAGCTAAGCCTTAATTTGAACCGGGTTCAGACTAGAACAGGCACCATAACAAAGCGTAAGATCACACCTATTCTTACTTGAAACATGTTAGAATCTGCCGATGCCAATACCTTCAATAGGACAATGTAGAGTGAAGGAAGGCAAAAGGGTGCTGAGCCATGCCAGAGCAGAGAAGACCAGTAAGACTACTGCAGCTATTGTATAGTACATTGTAATCTGAAGCAATACATATTTAAGGGGATTATTACAGATTGCACAGATTTACAATTCAATTGGAATGGAGACTGAAAAGAAAACCACTTGTCCATGTGATCAGAGCTAGAGCTTGTAACACCGTCTTTGATCTTTAACGGATAGGTTACTGTGGCAGAGCGGAAATACTGCACATGTAATTAGTGTGTTTTTGTTTGTTTTCTGTGAAGTAAAGATGAATTATGTTGAATTTAAGTTAGGCAGGGATGGGGTTAATGCTATCCCTGCCAAAAAGGAAATCTGTCTGTTTCTTGTTGCTTTTAATAGGTTACTTGCATTGCAGAGTGAAGTAATTTGGCACATTACAGTTAAACTTACTTTAAATTGGTGTGTAAATGAATGAAGTATATATGTGTTTAATCTCAAATCAACTGTGTAAAAGCTTTTACCACTTCAATTGATCCATTTATAACATGGGTTTCTGTCAGTTGTGTGCAGTGCATGTTAAGTATGAATGAAAAATACTCTGTTGTGATCTCTGCAGTGTGTTTATTCAGTGATGATGGATATCAGCAGCATTTCATGTCAAGGCAACATGTACAGTATGAAGTATTTATAAGTTATAGCAAGATCTGTTTCATCCAAATATACATTTTTAAGACATCCATTACTCTCTGCTGGTTTTGGTTGTTGGACAGAACTGGTGTCTCAGAGCTTCAAGAGCTTGAAGAGCAAAACACATGGACCATGGGGGATGTAGCTCAGTGGTAAAGAGCATGCTTCGCATATATGCGGCCCTGGGTTCATTCCCCGGCATCTCCACGTGGTCTTCATTAAAATCAATTTATTAAAAGCAAATTTTAGGTAGGTTTGATGGTCCAGTGGTTAAAGAAAAGGGCTTGGTATTAGGAGGTTCCCAGTTCAAATCTCAGCTCAGACACTGACTTACTATTACCAACAGTGCCAGAGCCTTTCTTAAGCATGCCTATTGTAAAAATAAATAAATAAAAAAGGTACAAGAAAATGTTTGAGTTTAAAATGTAAAAAAGCCCTGGAACAGAAAGATGATTTAACAGGTGTTGATATATCAATGTAAGTCACAATAGGTTCTTGAATCATTTTGTAATACAGAATTATCACAAAATGCAAGAGACCGAGCTTGTACGTGCATGAAGTTCAGTGGCTGCTTTTACAACAGAAAAAAAATAGCCACACCTTTGTCTCGTTGCCAAACCTTTTTTCTCATATACAATAGATAATATTACAATCATGGAAAAACTACCAATTTCGTTTAAAAAAAAAAAAATGCAGTATTTCAATGGATAAATTAATGCAATTTAAAAAATACGTCAAATATTGAAGCAGGTTATATATTTGTAGTCTACTGGTTATTTAAAGTATGTGATCTGAATGTTGAGTAGTGAGTGGTATCCAGGAGGCTGTATGGTCCAGTGGTTAAAGAAAAGGGCTTATAACCAGGAGGTCCCCGGTTCAAATCCCACCTCAGCCACTGACTCATTGTGTGACCCTGAGCAAGTCACTTAACCTCCTTGTGCTCCGTCTATCGGGTGAGACGTAATTGTAAGTGACTCTGCAGCTAATGCATAGTTCACACACCCTAGTCTCTGTAAGTCGCCTTGGATAAAGGCGTCTGCTAAATGAAATGAACATTGTTTAATTTACTTCAAAATAAATTAAATGTTTGTTTTGTAAAACAAACAAAAAGAAAATTTACATTGATGTATGTATTGATAAAGAATATTAAACAGCGGTCTACAAAGTATTTGTTTAGCTTTATAGCCTACCTAAAAGCTAGCTATTTTTTAAGTTCTACGGTTATTTACTGCTTCGGACACAAATTACATGCAATGGTAACAACATGTTTCAACAGTTTTCTATTGTGTTACAGGATGACAAATGTAGAAGCATTCACTATCACACCCAGTCGGCTTCTCTGTGCTCATTTGTTAAAAGCTTCAATTTACCTCTGTAGAAGCTGGCAGCATAGCTAGTGAAACATTAGGATTATTGTCTGTCAACACAGTTCTGGTTGTCTTAATTTGTGGATTTGTTTGACTTATCTGTGTCACTGTGTTTTGAAAGAACAATGAGATTCAAGGTATTACATTTTTTTTCTCACCCTCACTGTTAAAAGTGGGTGGGCAGTGGCTCATTGGCCCACCCATCTCTGGCGCCTATGAGCAAGTCACTTAACCTTCTTGTGCTCTGACCTTCGGCTGAGACGTAAAACCGAAATTCTATTGTAAGTGAATCTGCAGCAGCATAGTTCACCCCCTAGTCTCTATAAGTCACTGGATAAAAACCATGTATTTTTGGTTCCCTGACTTGGGTCATGAGGATATTGACATTTGCTACAGTGGCCTTCTAAAGTTGTGTAGATTCTCACTTACCTGTGAATGTATCTATAATAAATCAAACTCCTATAGTTATTTTCATCTCAACACAATATGTAGTAGTGAGAGATCAATAACTTCAGTACAAGGTACAAGTAGACATCAGGAATCTAACAAGATTTTAACACAGTTTTGAGGTGGATAAAAAAATGTTCTATTGTGCTAACGGGCAGTGTGGAGTAGTGGTTAGGACTCTTGACCGGAGGGTCATGGGTTCAATCCCAGGTGGGGGACACTGCTGCTGTACCCTTGAGCAAGGTACTTTACTTAGATTGCTTCAGTAAAACCCCCACTGTATAAATGGGTAATTGTATATAAAATAAAAAATAATGTGATATCTTGTAACAATTGTAAGTTGCCCTGGATAAGGGTGTCAGCTAAGAAATAAATAATAATAATAACTGTATTCATATACAATAGACAATATATTGCATTCACTGTGATATATATATATATATATATATATATATATATATATATATATATATATATATATATATATATATATATATAAGTGTGTGTTCTGTGTAAGCAGCAACAAGTTAAAAAATCTATGCACCATCTGAAAACCCTACATTTCATTTAGAATATTAAAATGAAGGCTGAACAAATAAAAACAAGAATAATCTAAATTCCATCTGAAAATCCAGCATACTGCAAGTATATCTACTTTATAAACTTTTCGCGGGCCTTACTGCAGTATGTAAGGGGATACCCCTTACTTTTTTAAAGTGTGTTAGTTTTCTATGTAATAGGGAAACTCTTATGTAACCCGTGTTAAGTTCTTGTATTGAATTATTAAATGGGGGACACTGTCAGTAATGAATACTGTCATTCATATGCAGAAATAAAAAAGTTGGACAACAGCTCATTAATAGTAAAGTTTCTAGCATAAGCTTGATAGGACGGGCTGTTCATCCACAACAGTAATGAGGTCTGAGTATCACTTTAGCTATTGTAGTTGTACACTGCCATACAGAGCCAAGACTGTCAACTATGCTAATCTTTAGCCTTGTCAGCAATCAGGGAATAAACTTTCTGCTCATCCTTGACTGTTTTTTTTCTGTTCATAAAGATCTCAAAATCCTTTAGCAAAAATTCAGAAAAACACTCCACTTCTGGGGTGAATGTAAGTGTGCATTTGAAATGTGGAATTCGCTGGGTGAAAACATATGGGAGAAGGTCAGGGTTGTATTATAATTTTCAACAAGCAATACTACCAGCATTTTCAGCTCATCTACCAAAGAATACTACAGCACACAATGTGCATTCATTGTTTTGTTTTGTTTTGTTTTTAACACACAATGGTATTTATATTGAATGTAGTTGGGTTTATTAATAACAGTATAGAATCAAATGTCTTAATATAACTTAAAAACATATTATAATTTTTTTTTAGAAATTAAAAGGTGTTAGTTATTGGAAGCTGTGCTGTGAGATTGAATGCAGATTTGGTTTATCCCACATGCAGTATTGCAACATATGATCATATTATGATCTAAAGAGGCTACTTTAACAGTAACTGGTTTGATTTTTTAAACTTGAATATTCCATTGTGAGATGTGTACATTATAGCATTTGTTTATTTGTCTATGGTTTTAAAATAGATGACTCTGTGCAACATGTAGCACACCCAGAACCCACTGCCATTATCTTAGATCCACGGCAACTGTACATTTGACATACACTGGACTCTTCCCCTCAATATGTTCTCAGAAGGCACTTTGGGTGCTACTTTCTTGAAAGGTCAGCTTCTTTATTTGTGAGGTGATTCAGAAGCTGTCAGAAGACAGCCTATAAGTGCTAACTATACCATATTACATGCCTTCATGCCAAGACAGTGCCAGACTGTAATCACTGCCAATGACCCAAAACAATTAGAAAAGTACCACGTATTGTTATTGCATGGACTCAATAATGAATGTTGAGCTCACCACCACAGCAACCACTTCTGCAAATGTATTTGCTGGAAAAAATAGCCAGGTTCATATTTGGTCATTAATTCAAATTCTGCTTGCAATTCAAATGATATAATATTTGTTTCAATCTTGAAAGAATGTTCAAACACAAAAAGCCCATGTTCGTCCCAGCACTGTTTCTTATTGAGTAATTCTAGTAACAACTGTAACATTTCAATTTAAGAGTACATTTTAGGAATTATTCAATATGTAGCATATTATGTTTGTGGACAACTCTATACTGTTCACTTTCAGTTGCCAATGCCATCTTTCTCTTGCTTCCAATAAAATATCAATTTACTTTTGTGTTTGTTTGGTACATTTCCTGTAAGCAGCCCTATTTTTCTTTTTTGCTCAGCAGATGAGAAACATTTTTACTTCCTTTTTTGTTTTTCCAGTTTAATCAAAAAGCAAAACAGTGTGTGTTATGCTAGAAAGGGAAGTAGAAACATATGATGAATTCTTCTGCCAATTTATTTTCACACTAATTCTAAACAAAAGAGAAAAGTAATTTGCAATCTTGTCTCCTTATTTAACATTCAGTCAGCAGAATAGAAACTTGTGGATAAAATAAAGATTTAGCAGGATTACGGGTACATTTCAGAAACAGTGAACAATACAGCGAATGAAAGAGAGAGATATTCAGATAAGTCATTGCGGGATATTGTATTTATTTAAACAGAGTAGCTTTTTGAGAATTCGCTTTTTGTGCTTATTTTAGAGCTAAACAATTTATTTTATAATTGGTTATAAATTCAGCAGATTCATTGATTCGTGACTTCTAACGAACTCTATTCATGACCTCTAACCTACAATACTGAGCCTTCAGCCTACTGCATTCTCAATATAGATACAGTGGAATTAAACATACAATTAAACAACCTGTACTCTATTCATTGTTACAATATTCCCTTTGAATTTCACTTCAAAACATGTTGCCTAAAGAGAGTTGAAATACCTTAAAATCATATTAACACGCTGCAACTTTTTTGACATTCCCACTACTGATTCCAAGTTTCCTTCTGTGAATTATTGCATTTTCTTTTTCTATTGAAATTATTTTGATATTGTTTAGCCCCTTCATCAGCTGAGACATTTCACTAGCCAACTAGCCACCACCTGTACTGTCTGCAGAAAGTGTCTCAGTTCCCACCAAATTGTCTAATTTTGGAGCTCAGTACAGTAGGCACAGTCTTTGAAGGCAAATTGATTTAATGCATTTACTGACCCACGGGACGTGGTTAGAGCACAGGCCTGCTGTACTGAATGCTGTGGGCTAGAATGATTCGCCAGCGATGGCTTGGGAAAGTTGTTTGCCATGTAATGTCTGTTATTAAAAGGCTGCTTCAATGGCAATCAGTTCAGATTGCAATAAAGAATTCCAAGTTAACTACCAGAGGCTCCAGATGGCTCTGATTTTTTTCTCCAGCCAGCATTAGCGATCCACAGTTCTGGCTCACACTACATGTTTTTGCCTTGGATGTATGGAGTGCCAGTTTCTAAAATATAAATATACTGAATCAGTAGTTGCACATTTTCCAAGGGGTGAGGTTAGCCTGTAAGTATGTCGTCTTTGTGGTTGAGCAAGCCTCTATGATGTTGTAGTTGCATATCTGTGCAAGCTGTTCAAATAGAGAAAGAGACAGGAAACATGTTGCAAACACAAATTAGGCTAAAAAACGCAAAGCCAGTGCTCTGTAAAATCCAAAGGTATGCTCAGGTGTGTTCATCCCTGATTATTACTATAACAAAACATATTAATATATCCCATCTTCCATGTGATTTTTAATGAATCCTGTCCACATTCTCAACAACAAAATTACAAAAAGAAAATGTGCTAATAAAAACACTGAATAACAAAAAACACAATACTTTTACAACATAGTAATTTTGCATTTACCAACATCTCAACTGGATCTCAACTGGAACCCAATTTGCTAACTGCTATATTCAGAAGCAACACTTGAGTTGTAGTGCTCATTTAAGTGTGCCAAGTGTTTTCACATTTAGAAAGCATATTTAAGTTAAAATTATCACTAACATGCTAATGTACCGACATGACAATAATTCCCCCACTGAATCCAAGAATTGCTATCTGTTTACTGTAGCTTCTACCTGTATAATCCAGACAATTCATTCTGTAAACCTTGCTCAATAAAGTTTTCAAATTTATTACCTAGTTATCAATTCTTGATTTTTAAATGGGCTTTATTATAAACCATAATAGCTGGCTTGTAAAGTATATTACAAGTCAGTCTTGGGGATACGCTCTGGTGGGTTATGATGTCAGTCTGGGGATAAGATTTGGTGGGTTATGATGTCAGTCTTGGGGATACGCTGTGGTGGGTTATGATGTCGGTCTTGGGGATATGCTCTGGTGGGTTATGATGTCAGTCTTGGGGATATGCTCTGGTGGGTTATGATGTCAGTCTTGGGGATATACTCTGGTGGGTTATGATGTCATTGTAAACCCTTAGATTACAAACTAACTCAAACCAGCAGGCATTCTGTGGAAGTTCAGCACAGTGAAAAATGTTTATATTTTGGGTGAAAACTAAAAGGCTTTTTCCTGCCTTAAAAGCCTCTCAGATGTAGAGGAGATATTTCATATAACATTGTGTGTTTTGGTAAACATAGGTATAAAGGCTTCTTTTACTGTCTTTATTTTAAGATTTGTCAGCTGCTCATTAAAGAAAGATGTGTAAAACCACAGACGCTGCTCATCTGTGCTAAAACATGTTTTTTGGTTTTACCACAGGCAAGCTTTAAAAACATGTGATGTTATTGTTAGAGTCATCACGATCTGGTTATGTTGTACAGTATGTTGATAATGACTACCCTGACAAGTGCCTATCATATGGTTTGGTGTCATACATGCCATGACATAATGTTGCCTAATTAACTTATGATCATCTAAACTGTCCTTGGCCAAACAGTGTGTAGAAATGCTACCTTTGGACTGGTAAGTGTCCTGATTGGTTGCCTAATCAAGAACTAGAGAGAATGAAACATGCTTAACTTGATCAGTAACTTATCTCTCCTGCATTCAATGAAATAGAAGATAGATGTTTTTGCTATGTGATACATTGCAGTGAGAGCCAATCCAAACAAATAGACTTGTTTAGCAACCCATCTTGTTTACCACAACTACCAACTAAAATCTGACATGCTACGAATTATGCTGCAATTACAACACCTGGTGTAATAGTTACACTAAGCCTGCAAAAAGATTTTCCATTGAGCAGTGTGCTATACTGTTTTTTTTTAATGTTTTTTTTTTTAGATGAAAAAGGTTAATATTGACATAATAGGCCTATATCTTTGAAAAATAACAGAATTTACCAAAAAATTACACTTCAGCATGTATTCTTGATTTTGCAGGGTAGAAAATTGACCTTTGTTTTAACAACAAAGAACAGGATTAATATACCACATTAAAGGTCTGAGCTTTAACCTCAGGATTCTTGTGTTTGAATGCAGTCCAAAACTCATCGAGATCAATTAGCTCTAATAAAGAAAGTTGTAAAATAGGCTTCGGAGAATGAATCCCCTTTTCCAGTGTTCAGTTTACCATTAAACAATACATAATGAGAAAGGAAGTTTTAAAACTAAGAAGGCAAGATTACCCTTTTAGTCCTATCCAAATGCTGGATCTGAAGTTACTTTTTGGAAACTTGGACCCCCTCCTCCTTCACATACACTATGCTGGACTGTTTGCATATGGCATCAATCCAGGGCCCTGTGCAGGATTTTAACTGCTGACCTTCTCTAACTTGAACACCTGTAAGTGGTTTTCTCTGTCAGGATTAAAATAATGGTTCAAGTATCCTGTTGTTTTCCTTGAGTTAATCCACATAAGCTTTCTTTTGTATAACTAATTCCATTTTTGACAAGTGCCCAGCTCAGCGGTGAACCAAGGAAGCTGGTGTAGAATGTGAACTTTCCCTTTCATCCTGGCAGGATCGACTGTTCTTTCAATCTGCACCACATTTATTACCGCAGTTTTACTCTGTGTAACCCCTGGACAGTGGTGGTATGTAACAATACTGCAGTGCATAAGATACTTGATTTAATCTAGATTCAGTTCTAAAATCTGCACTGTGGCTACAGCAAACGGAACCCTGGAGCTACACTGACTCTGCTGGCTACTCCCAATGGAAGTTTATCAGTCCATTTCACTGGCATTTTGATTTCCTTTGTAAGAGTTGTGACAGCTTGCCGTCCCTCCTTCTGAATTTTTTTTTAAATCGCCAAGGAGTATTTATCACATCATGTGCCAATCCATGTGGCTTTTATAATGCATGGGGGTAAAGTTCCCCTTCATTATATATGCTGTTAGGTTTGAAGGGGTGGATGGGTACAAGCCACCACAAATCCTTCCACAGACTTTAAATCTCATAAAACAAGCTCTGTTTGAGGGACTCATTTGTTTGTGTGGTTTCAATAATTTGGGTTAGATTTTGTAGTGTTGTAGTCAGTTTAGATCACACTAATGCTGCATAAGTTAATTAGACAGTGAGTTACCAGCCATCCATACACCTCACAGCTTAGTTATTAAGTTACCTTCAAGATATGTTGCTTTGACAGATTTGCATTGCGGCTGAAGTTCTTGGTTGTACCTCGGTTTTTTCATGCAGAGATGAAGTCATTGTGGCTTTTTGCATTAACACACCCAGCTCAACAAGAGACATTGGCTCATGCATGCCTTATCCATAGGTTTTATCGACCTTACAAACTCAACAGTTTCAAGTTTAATTGTCATAGTTTCTGGTCCGCCCAAATATTTCAACATACAGTGCTTTATGTCTATGGATGTGTGTGTGTGTGTGTGTGTGTGCAGCAGATACATGCTTATGGGGACTGACACCCATGACGGGGCTACATTCAAATATGAACCTGTGAACATTTAATATAACGTACAGTCTTTGATGTACAGATATATTTACTGAACTTTAGTGTAGGATTTTGTTCATGGTAATAGTCCCCATTTTATTTAAACCAATAAGAAAACAACTCAAAATCAATTTTTCCAACTGAAGACAAAAAGTATTTGAAGTACATTTCCTCAACATAGATCTCGTAACTTAAGTTGAATTAATAAGCAAATTTATGCTGCTGTCTTTGAAAAAAATAAAAACATAACATTGAGAACACAGCATTGTATACTGCATTATACATTTTTTATATACTGTTTATTATAGTTTCACAGCTATATGTCATTAAGTTTATCTACCAATTGAAGCCTAATAAATTCTGCATTGTGTTCAGTGCTGTTTCTGCAGAAACAGGGGATACAAAGCTGTTGTGAATATTGTTATGTTGGCAGTACCTGTACATGATTTATTAATATAGTGGAATTCCTCTATTAAGACCACCAAAGGGACTGAGTAAAATGTTCTTAATAGAGAGCGGCACTAGAAGAAACAGATAAAGGCATCAGTGAAGGAGTATTAGATTTTAAGTTAAGTTTGCCTGAGAAATGGGATTTCTCAGTCACCAGCACCTTCAGCAACTTGTTTCCCAGGATATCTGCTGAGCTGTCCAAACCTTGTGAGCTCTGACACAATCAAGGTTGTATGGCTGCTCTTGGTTTTCAGAGGTAAAATTATAAACCTGTGGAAAATATAACAAGTCTAGGAATGTGTCACCTAGTCATGTTGTTTAGGCAGAATCACTTGGAAACTTTAAGACCCAACTTGGCAGTTTGGAGATGAATCAGCTTCTAGAAACCGGACAAGCTTAGATGGGCTGAACGGTATCCTTTTCTTATGTTCTAAAACTTCAGAACTGAATCATAGGGGCTTCTGGTATAGAGTACTTTTGTTACCATTATTAGCCAAGCTGCAGAGAGTTTAGCCTTGTGGGGTTGTTTTGCTATCTTGTTCCTGTTTGCATCAGATACCCTTTGTGTTGTAGTGTTCCAGCTTGGTCCAAAAGTTATTGAAGTCATTAGTGGGACTTCTTCTTGTGTTTACTCTTCTTGTGTTTACTACTTCTTGCAGGTCACTCCTTCCATTGCCACACCAAGGTAATGATACTGAAGAAAGTGACAGATATTGCTTATTAACCAGGGTGCTTTCGACAAAACTGCCTTGAAGCTCTTTCTGAAAGCATTCAAGCACGTAATATCATTTTTT